>PVLA01007317.1:0-45007 GCA_004027455.1 Hydrochoerus hydrochaeris | reverse complement strand
GCGTCCTCGTCCTCGCCTCCTTCCCGGCGCTGGGCATCGCATCGCGGGTGCTGCTGGGACGGCCATCTCCGACAGAGCGCAGAGCTGGGCCGGCTGCCTGGGACTCAGTCTG
This sequence comes from Hydrochoerus hydrochaeris, assembly GCA_004027455.1. Classification (NCBI taxonomy): domain Eukaryota; kingdom Metazoa; phylum Chordata; class Mammalia; order Rodentia; family Hydrochaeridae; genus Hydrochoerus; species Hydrochoerus hydrochaeris. Next base: position 44,895 of record PVLA01007317.1, on the reverse strand, counting down.
CAAGGCCTGGGCCGTGAGGCTGGTGTAGGAGCCCGCAGTCCGGCCACAGACGGGAGCCTGGATCACCGCCTCCCCAGCGCCGGGGAGACCCAGAGCGGCTGCAGGCCTGAGGCCCTGAAACAGCAGCGTGCATCTTGGGGTCCTCGGGCACCCCGAAGGACAGCCACCGCTCTGCACTCGCTCTGGGAGGCTGAGGCAGGGCAGTTTCAAGTTTGGTGACTTGGAGAGACCCTCTCTCAAAACAAAAAAATCCATTCGAGACAAGGGCCGGGGCTGGTGCTGCGTGTGGAGAGCCTGGGATCAGTCCCCGCACCTCAAAAAAGTGGCAAAGATGAGAGCTCACTGCGGCGGGCGTGGCCGGCAGCCATGTGAGTCCCACCTTGAGGACCCAGCCGAGAGGCCCAGGCCACGCCCAAGCTTCTTCCTGCTTCTGTCTCTACCCCAGGGAACTTAAACGTCAGCTCTGCACCGTCCCCATCCCAGGGGGGAAACTGAGGCTTGCGGAGGGACGGCAGCAGAGCCAGGACTTGAAATCGGCCTCTGACCCTGGAGCTACTCCTTCCATCGCTGCCCTGCCTGGGGACCATCTGTGACGGAGGACTCGCTCAGTAAGGAGCAACGGTCTTATTATTTAGGTGTTTTGAGACAGGGTCTTGCTGTGTACTTCCCTTGAATTTATCAAGCAGCCCAGGCTGGCCTTGAGCTCTAGAGATCCTCCCGTCTCAGCCTCCCCAGTGCAGGCATCACAGGCGTGCACCACCATGACATGGCAACCCAGGGACTTTAAAAAAATGTAATGTCTTTTTGAGTCCATGTTTGCAGCACGTAAGGACCCGTGATGATTCCTCGTGGGCAGTCATGCGTGTACGCAGCACGTGAGGACCCGTGATGATTCCTCGCGGGCAGTCGTGTGTGTACGCAGCACTTCTTTTTTTTCATGTCCTCCCCTCACCCCACCTCTCAGCCACCTTCCCATTTGCAGATCTTTCTTGTTATCCGTCTTTTATTTTGCTCTTTAGATTGTGTATACTTTGGCTTTCTCTTGTCCGAGGAGCTGTGAGATATTTAAGGCGCGTGTCGAGGACCTGGGTCCCTGAACATTAATGTCTCATCTTGCATCCATTTTCCTACAAATGACTGAAGCCTATCCTTCTTCCTGGCAGAGTAGTACTCCACATTTTCTTCATAGCCCTGGAACATTCTAAGCCCTATCCTTGTGCCTGCAGTGTGGCTCTCTTTTTCCTCTTTGGCCCTTTACCCTCACTGAACCCTCACCAGTCCAGGACATAGATAAAACAAAGATTCCCATTTTGTAGATTGCAAAACTGAGTCTCAAACAGTTGTGCACTTGGCCTGGGGCACGGGGGAGCTCTGGCTTCTCCGTGGCTATGCTATCACCTGGCTCTGGTGTGAAGGGGATGCTGGAAGAGGCAGAAAGGTCTAGGAAGGGCCCACCCCAGCAGTACTCAAGAGGCCCTGCAGGCAGGGTGCGAAGCAGAGATTTCTTTCCTCTTCTCTTCTTTTCTCCTCTGTTTTGCTTTTTTGAGACAAGGTCTTGCTATGTAGCTGAGGTTGTCCTCCTGCCTCAGCCTCCTAAGTGCAATAGAGATTTCTAACTGGATCAAGGAGGCGGCTTGAAGCCTTTTCTGCAGCCCACTGTCTGGGTTGCTCTCATCCCTTGGCGGTCTCTGGGCTGCCCTGGCCCTGAGCCCCTGGGTGGCCGTGCAGTCCCCTCGCTGTCCGGGCCCCGGTCGTTTGGGCTCGGGTGAGCCTTGGCAGCGTCTTGTGCTGTGTGTGTGAGCTGGCCCGGCTTCCTGCTGGCTGCCGCCTGCTTGAGCCACACGTAGCTGGACAGGGGCTGTGGCGGGAGGGTGAGGGAGGGGTGGGGCGGAGACCTCGGGGGACAGACGGATGCGCGGGTGGCCCAGGGACAGCTGGACAGAGCCCTTCCTCACGTGGCTCTCGGGGGAGCAGCTGTGCCCCTTGTTCCTGTCCCTGGGGAACTCTCCTGCCAGGACTCCACTCCTCCAAGCTGCCGCCGAGGGGATGAGGGCTCAGTCCACTGCTTCCTCAAGCTCCAGGAGGCGCCATCTTGCTGCCCACTGTGTCTTCCAGGGGAGTCAGAGTCCCAGGGGCTCGGCCCATCCCCCTACGCTGCCAGTGCTACAGACATGGGTCCCGTAACCCCAGGGTGCAGACACAAGACCTGGTGGTCTGCTGTCCTCTTGGGGAGATGGGGAAGCAGCTTCTTAGAGAGCAGTGAGAGACACAGCCAGGCCTGGAGCAAGGCAGTCCTTTATACGCTAGGCAGAGTGTCAGGGATTCCCAAGCTCTCCCTGCAAAGCACCAGCTTCCACATCTCTGCCTGTGGCCTTCGCGAGCTTTCTCTGAGTGCTGGGGGCTTCATTTCCTCCCCACCTCTAGCAGGAGAGGGCAGGGGCTCTGGGCTGAGGTCTGTGGGGCTTTGCTCTGTGCTGGGGCCTCCACAGAGCTGGCCCCCAGCAGCTGTTCCATAAGGATCTGTGGGGTGAGCTGTCCGGCAGCCAGGACGGGGCTGGGACTCAGGCCAGGAGTTTTTCTAGGCTCTGCTGGCCCCCAAGGCGCCACATGCTGATGTGTGGGGACTGTGGTCCTCACCCCAGGGTGGCTGACCATTTGTCTGTGGTCAGACAAGCTGCGGAGGGAGGCGTGTGTGTGTGTGTGTGTGTGTGTGTGCGCGTGCCCTTCCCTTATACCAGCTTTTAGGGACACAGCTGCAGCCTCTCAGACTCAGAGTGACTTTGCTCAGCCCTGCAAAATGGGGAGCTGAGCAGAAGGGCTGAGCACTGAGCACCCAGCACTGAGAACCAAGCATGGGGGATTAAGCACTGAGCACCCAGTACCAAGCATGGAGGGCTGAGCATGGAGGATTGAGCATGGAAGATGGAGCACTGACCAGCACCAAGCACCAAACACAGAATGCCAAGCATAGAAGACAGTGCACTGAGCACAAAGCATGGAAGACTAAGCACCAATCACCCAGCACAGAGCATGAAGGACTGAGCACTGAGCGTGGCAGGTCAAGTACAGAGCACAGAGAACAGAGCACAGAGCACTGAGCACCAAGCACCAAGCATGGAGCACCAAGTACCAAGCACCGGTTGCTGGTGTACAGTGTTTTGATGTCTTCCCAGGGTGGCAGTGGCAAAGGCCCTGTGGGGTACACTTGGCACTGGCTCTGGGTGACCCAGTGAACTGCCCTTTCTGTCCTCCCAGGTGTTTCTCCTCTTCACACAGTAAGTGCCCAGGGCACAGTCCTTTCTTAAATTTTATTTTTAAGAGAATAAAAATCAAACAAAATAAAGCAGAATAAAGCCAATCAAAACAAACCAGTGAAAGTGATACAAGACTTCAAAACAAGGCAGCAGGAAGTCAACAGTGGCTGCCATAGTATAGCTTGTTATCTTCAAAATAGCTGCCCATGCTGTCAGATATAATAACATCAAACCAAACCAAACAGAACGAAACCGGTGAGAACAAAACAATAAAAATGATACAGAACTTTAAAACAAAATAATAGGGAATTAACAATGGCCACTGTCGTCTCTTTTTAGATGTTTCCTCCCCTCTCACTTTCACAATATCTATCGTACAGTTTGGATCCTGCTAACTCCTTCAGTTTTTTAGACTAGGGAGACAACATGATGTTCACCTGTGTGAGTCTGAACCATTGTATCCATAAGCCTATCTCAAGTTGCACCCATTTACCTACCAGAGCCTCGTGATTCTCCTTCTTTACAGCTGAGTAGCTTCCATTCTATAGAGATACCGTATTTTCCTTATCCATTCTGTGGATGACTGGCAAGCTCCCCTGCTTTTTCTGGTGCCCTGTCACATGAAGCATTGTTTTCTCTCCTTTGACTTTCAGTCTATTAATTTCCTTTTGAGTTAATGTGTTTCTTGTATACTGCATATTTTTGTTTGTTTGTTTTGGTACCGGGAATCAAACTCATGACCTCATGCCTGCCAGGCAGGCACTTATATCTCTGAGCTAAATCTCCGACCCTACTGCTTATTGCTGGATCCTGTCTCCTGGTCCCTCTGCCTGTGTTTCCTTTTAGTGGTGGATTGAGACCATCTAAATGAATGGTTGCGGCCAACATGCACTGGCTCGTCTCTGCCATGTCTTTTTTCTGCCATTGGCTGCCTACTTTCCCCCTCCATTCCATTGGCTGCCTACTTTCCCCTCCATTCCATTGGCTGCCTACTTTCCCCTCCATTCCATTGGCTGCCTACTTTCCCCCTCCATTCCATTGGCTGCCTACTTTCCCCTCCATTCCATTGGCTGCCTACTTTCCCCCTCCATTCCATTGTCGGCTCAGCTCTGTGATCCCACTCTGCTGCTGTTCCTGGGGCCATGGTCATTTTTATCTCTCTCTAGAATGTCTCTCAGCACTCTTTGTTGTCCTTTGTCATGCAAGTGTCCTATTTCTCCATCAATTTTGAAAGACAGTTTTGCAGGGTATATCAATCTGAGTTGGAGATTGTTTTCTTTCCGGACTTGAAATACTTCACTCCAAGCTCTTCTTGTCCTGATAGTTTGTGGTGAGGTCTGCTGTGATTCTGATAGGTTTTCTATGGTAAGTGATCTGTTTTTTTTTTCCTCTAACAGCCTTTAATATTCTGTTCCTGTACTGAATTTCTGGGATCTTGATTATTATATGTCTGGGTGGAGATTTATTTTGGTTGTAGCTATTTGGAGTGTTATATGCCTCACTTACCTGTATGTCAGGTCCTTTTTCCATGCTTGGGAAGCTCTCTGCTATTACTTCTGTAAATAATCTCTTTGTGTCATTTGTGTTGAGTCCTGCTTTTTTACTGACACCTATCAGTCTTAAGTTATTTTTCTTTGTGTCTTGCAGCCATTGAATTGTTATGTCCTAGTTCCTTGTTATTGTTAAAAGATCTTTCCTTTTTTGATTGTTAACTGTGATCCTGTCTTTAAGGTCTCAAAGTCTATCTTCAGTTTCTTTCAAGTGGTTTTGCCAGTTTTTAATGGAGTTTTTAATTTCCTAGATATCTCTTTGAGTCTATTTAATGCATTCCAATTCTTCTCTATATTATTCATTCAAGGTTTCCCTCTTCTTTATACTCCTCTTTTTAAAATCTATATCTTCTTTAGATATACTCATTAACTCTTATGTTTGTCATTTCTTCCTTTACCTGAGATATTATTTCTGATCTGATCTTTTACAGCCTCATGAAGTAGTTTCTTTACTTCAGTTGCCATCATCCCAGAAATTTCAGGTGTGAGATTTCCACTTTCTTCCATGTCCATGTCTTCTGGACTTGTTCTGTTTGAGCTGCAGGCCGGAGATTGCCTTTTGCTCCTTTGTCTTGACAATTTCCTGGGTTCCTCCAAAAGAGCAGGTTGTGGGGTTCTAGGTGCTTCCCACCATGGCTACCTGTCCACAGTATAGAGGGATGGGTCAGGCACCTGGGTTTCTCCCTACCCAGGTTCCCCAGGAGGCTGTAGGGTGTGGGGCAAGATTCTCCAAGGCATGAGGGGCTGGCTCTCTCTACCAGTATTGGCTACCTTTGGGAAGAGTCTGATGACACCCTGCATGCATGTGGGGGCTGAGCTGGCTGCCTCTCCCTGCCCATGTTGGTTACTTGTGGGAGAGTCCTGATGGCAGCCTGTGTGTGTATGTGGGGGGGACTGGGCTCTTTTTCTGTTTTTTTGAGACAGAGTCTTGTTATATAGTCCACCCTGGCCTTGAACTTGCAGAGATCCTCCTGCTTTAGCTTCTTTAGTGCTGGGATTTCAAGCACTTGGGTTTTGATGTGTGACATATGCTTGATTTCATTTCTCTTCTTTTGCATTTCTGTCCCTCCTCTTTGTAAGAAATATGGAATTAATTCCCCAAATCTACAACTTTGGGGATTTCTCATAAAAATCCAGAATCAGCAGTTACTTTGACAGAAACTAAGACATGGGAACGGTTGGCCCAAATTTCTACCATGCAACAAGACTGTGCTAAGGAGACCTCTTTTTTGGTATTTTTTTTCTTATACCTTGGGTCTCCCTGAGTTGACTATTCTTATACCCCTATGGGGTAGTGGGGAGGTGCATATTTTAACATACCCTCCTCTCCTTCCTGCCCAAAGGTGGGGGGCAGAGTGAGTCTGGTGTTACAGGCAGCTGAGTTAGATAGAAATACTACAGACAGTCAGACAAGCCTAAGTCCTCAAAAGAGCCAGTGAAGAAGCCCAGATACCTTGCAACTCTGAGGGAGACAGACACCTCCTGCTGTGGGCCAGACTACAAGATAAACAATAAAACAAATGCACCCACATCTTAAGAATAAACATCAGGGATTGATTGATATTCTAAATAGGCCTCTATCACCTTGAGGAAGCCACTAACCTAACCCCCTGCAGGAAGAGCCCCTGCTCTATATGCATACCTGCTTGTTATGTGACTCACTTCCCCATTTGTCCCTGATTTAATCAATGTTACCTGAGCAATTATTCTTGTAATCTTATTGGTTGACCATAGTTCTATCCCACCTCATGCCCACCTTACAAGTTCCCATTTTCCTCCACCTTGTACCTACCTCACCTTGGTTGGAATTTTGCTCTATAAAAGTCCCTAGAAAAGACAGAATCTTTGGCAGCCCACTTGGGACCCCTTCTGTGTCTCTCAGACAGAAGTTTTCTTTCTCTCAATAAATATATTCTGCTTTTAACCTCCATTGTTCCTAAAATTCATTCTTTGATTTTAGAGAACATGAGCTTGTCCTGGACATCTAGTAGGTGGGAGTTTCTTTTCCCTATATCATTTGGTGGTCTTCTGCTGAGATCATTGGGTGGAGGTAAGACTTTGTCTTTGTTTCACAGACTCTGGACTGGGATTCATTTAGATAACACATTTTTATGTTTCACATTTTGGTCTTTTCCCATTGCTTATAATTCCTCGTGCTTTGACTCTTACATAGTTTTGTTAAAATGATGATAAATCTAATTAAAATATGGGAAGGCTATAAGGCAATGATACTTCTTTAAAGGGACATTTTTATTCCTGTTTTGTTCTTGTACATGTTGTATTTGAACTAGTTACTAAATTTACTGGTACTCCTTGCTTGACTCTATTTAGACAGTGATGCTGGAGAGAGTAACATGAGAATGCCTCAGTAGACTTCAATATAAACTTCTGTAATATGGTTCTCCTTAAATGAAATCTAGCTCAGACTCAGAATGTATGTCTTTAATGAAACACGAGTCTCTTTCCACCAGTGAAGAGACACTAGGCTGGTGGCCGGCCTGTAAGCCTTGGAGGACAGGTGTCACTAGGACAGAGTGGCTCTGATCGTCCCCTACACCCTAGAAGAAGTGCCTAAGCCTGTTCTGCTTCAGTTTCCTTTCTCTGGCCTTACTTCTAACCGTTCCCCACCACTCTCGACTTTCCATGTCAGAGGCATGTAAAATTGGAAAGAAAAGAGTTCTAGACTGTTTCAACCCTTTCCTCCCACTAAGTTAAGCCCATTGGAAATGAGTGTTTGCCAACACCAAGGACAAGGAAGTCATCTTAGATGAGAGACACATATCCCATCTCTGGGTCAGATGAGACATCAGAACTGTGCTCATCTAGGAGAACACACATAAAAACCATGTCCTGGCTTAGTGTTCTTGGCAGGTTGCCCTCAGGAGACTAAATCTGAGACACAGTGGAAACAACTGACTTCTGGATGAATTCAGAAGGAGCTGTTTCCAAAGCACCACATTTATGGGACCAAAACATGTTTAGCCTAAGAGAGGCTCTCCAACCTTTCGTTTATGTGTATAGAAAATACTTTGGTAATAAATTGTGGACTTTACAACCTTCATTGCAAACTTATAAAGTGCTAGGTACTGATCTTGCTCAGGTTTTAACTATCCCTTATAGGACTCCGGCATACAGTGGTTACTCTGTGAGCTAATTAAATGCACCTAGAGCAGCTGCCACTCTTAAAGCAGAGGACACGTTTTCCCAGCAGCTCTTTGGTGAATCCTCATTCAAGTCAGACAGACAGCATGTTGTCCAGATGGATTGGATTGGAATGGAATGGAATGGAATGGAATGGAATGGATTGGAATGGAATGGAATGGAATGGAATGGATTGGAATGGAATGGAATGGATTGGAATGGAATGGAATGGAATGGAATGGAATGGAATGGATTGGAATGGAATGTTGACCAGATAGACAGTTGGATTCCTTTCTGGAGACTGACCTCTGGTTGTGTGGGCCAACAGAAACTGAGAACAACTGAGGGGTCGTGGCTCCTGACCACAGTAAAATCTCCACTTATCTATTGTGCTTATTGTTCTCTGTTAGTAAACTAAAAACATACCCTCAGCTTTTCAGACAATTTTAAAACCACAGACTACACCTCCCTTCAGAAATTAGGCTGCCGCAGTTTGCAACAACTGTTTGCATTTGTGCTTTCCATAAGTTAACCAAGAGAAAAAAGAGAGAAAGGGATTTTAGTCAGCCTTTCCTTTTATATGTGCAGAGAAGACTGACATGCCTTTACTAATGTGTAAATGTAGTTGCTAGATGATAAATATGTTAACCTGTGAGCTTCAAAGATATAACAATTTAAATAAACATAGCCACATCCTGCTGCTGGGAAAGACTGCCTAAGTAGTTAGATAGATGACACCAATGCCTTGGAGACTCTAGCCCCAGGGTCCAGGGTGGAATTCTGTCTGTGGCTGGGTGGGATCTCCTTCACGGCACAGCCAGAGAAGTGCCCTAACTGCTTCCAATTCACCTTGTTATGTCTGCCCTCTCCCAGTGAACAAAAGGCCATCGTTAATTACAAAGTTTGCTTCCTTCTTTAAACGTTCCTGTCACAATAACTTATACATGTCATATGGAAGCAAAGTTCAAAAGCTACCCGGGAAGATAAAATTGCACACCAGTTCGAGGGTGGATAGGCTGACTGAATTTTGTCTTCTACTCTCTCCAGATGCCATCCACCTGCCCTGGAGAGGAATCAACCTTAAGGTCCTCTTGAGGACATTATCAAGCAGAAATAAGAAAGGGATGCCACAACTATTTCATTTTGCATAGATGGGTGGTTCAATGTCAAAGTCTCTAACTTCTTTGGAATACATTGTTAAGCACTGGAAGATGTTTGACCCTTCCATGTTGAAAAAGAGCCACTTAATATTTCTCTGGACAAGTGCCTGGCCTTCTTACCCCCTAGAGCCAAAATGGAATACAGAGGGAAGTATTAATTATGATGTTCTTTTACAACTGAAATCACACTGTATGAAAGAGGAAAAATGGTCACAATTGCTTTAGGTTCAAACTTCTTTTACATTAAGAAATAATTCTTATTTATGCTCAAGGTATAATTACAGCCTGTATGATACTACCTCCATTCATATGTCTCTTTCTGTCAGCGATTTAAAGCAAATAAAGCTAGAACTAGGAAAATTTTCAGATGACCCTGATAAGTACATCAGTGTCTTTAGAGGATTTACTCAGGCCTATAAGCTAGGCTGGAAAGATGTAATGTTACTCTTAAATCAAACATTGATGTCTAATGAGAGACATGTAGCATTACAAGTTGCTATTGCATTTGGAGATAAATGTCATATTGTTAATTTATTATTATTATTATTATTATTATTATTATTATTATTATTTTGTAGTGGGGATTGAACTCACGACCACGCACTTGCCAGGCAGGCGCTTATGCCACTGAGCTAAATCCCCAGCCCCCATATTGTTAATTTTAGAAGGCAGAAGATAGACAGCCAGGGGAACCACCAATTCCCACTGGAACACAAGCAGTTCCCACCCGAGACCCCAAGTGGCCTGACAGCAAGACAGGAGATTGGAGCAGGAGACATTTTCAAGTGCATATTCTTAAAGGCCTAAGAAGGACAAAAACCAAGCCCTCTAATATTTTAGATTGGTCAGCTGTTTTCCAGGAGAAAGACAAAAACTCCTCTGCCTTTTTAGATCATTTACTAGAGGCACTAGTAAAACATACTTCCCTAAAACCTGATTCAATAAAGGGAAAGATTTTGCTTAAAGACATGTTTATTACCCTGTCAACCCCAGATATTAGAAAAAAGTTACAAAAGATAACTTTTCACTTCACACTTTAGTAAAAACCGCCTCCTTAGTATTCTAAAATCGAGACTGGAAGAGAGCCAAGAGACCAAAAATGAGCTGCCCTGTTAGCAGCCTAGAAAGAAACAGAGCTTCAGTCTGACTCTCAGGGCTCCAAGAAGAGCTCAGTGACTAGACTCAACTGCTGCTCCTGTGGAAAGCCAGGCCGTCTTAAGGGGCGGGGGGCTGCCGTAAGAGGCCCCAAGCCATGCCCTGACTGTAAGAGCTGCCACTGGAAGGAAACTGCTCAGGCAGAGACCCCAGGGTGCAGATTCTTCTTCCCCAGTGGTCCAGCAGGACTGAAGGGCCTCTGGGCCCTGGCCTCCTCCCTCTGGCCAGACCATCATCTCTCGGCCTGTCATCTCCGTGGAGGAGCCCTGAGTAATCAAGACTGGAGGAAAAACCAGCCTATTACTGGACACTGGCACACGTCTCTTTGTCCTTCTCCAACTCTGGCCTTCTAGGCATCGTACTTCAATAAAAATAATCATCAAAAAACATCTTGCTTAAGCTGTAACCAGGATAACTCCTTTTAGTTATGCCTAAAAGCCCAGCTCCCAGCCTGGAGAGATTTATCCTGACTAAACACTGTAGTATAGAGCCAGCTTTCCAACCAATGGATAGTAATAGTGTTATTCATGTAAAAAAACTTAAGAGAGTTTTTCATTGGTCAAAATAATGCATTAATCTGGCTCTCACATGTTATCAAAAATTTAGAGATAAATATAACCAAGGCTAGAGGGATTCCTGACAAAGTGTCAGACCCCATCGATAAAGAGGCTTCAGAGCCGGTAGTTTACAATTGCTGTCCCTTAAAAACAGTTTCTAAACTTACCCGTCAGCTCTACTGCTCATGCTTTGATCATATGTGCTCTAATTTCTCAGAAAATTTGTTCTTGCCTAGGAGATACCAAGCCCCAAGTAACCATACAGATAAAGCCAATAACGAATATGCTAGATTTCTTTTAGGTTCCTTTTTCTGGCATCCACCAGCTCTTGTCCAGATAAAAGGTTATATGGCACATATTGAGGCCTTAATGAACTATACTTAGTGGGTCGTCACTTGATCTTAGCAAAAAGGCCGAGAAGTGATACTCAGTGGGTCTTAAATGACTCCTCAGCTGGCCTCCCTCCTAAATAAAAAAGTGAAAGTAATCAGACAAGTTATACTCCAAAATTGGATGGTATTAAACATTCTAATAGCAGCACAGGGGGTGCTGGTGCAATTGTAAAAACTAAATGCTGTGGGTACATTCCTGATCCTTCTGCTAATATCTCAATACCTGTTCAAGATGTTAGACAACAAATCAATGACATGTCAGACTCTAAAATTCCCTGGACCTTATCCTTAGCCTCTTTATGGGAAGCCATTACTAGCGCCTCTTGGTGGAAATCTTTGTTAGCTGTACTCATAATTATTCTATTGCTTCTACTATTTGGTCCATGCATACTTAGTTGTTTCTTTGCCTTTGTCTCCTCCAGACTGAAAGCTGTACGTCTAGCCAAGACGAAAATGCCTGGTGTCTACCGAGCGCCTTTAGGTAGACCTTCTGCAGAGTATCCCTGCCTGCTGATGGAAACCTACAACCCTCTTCAACCTGAAGAAGCCAGATCACTCATCACCCATTACTCCCTCACAGCAGTGCAGGGTACTTCTTCAGAGGGGGGAATGTTACAGGCAGCTGAGTTAGATAGAAATATCATAGGCAGTCAGACAGGGCTGGATCCTCCAAGGAGCCAATGCAGAATGCCAGATTCTGTGCAACTGGGAGGGAAGCCAGACCTCAAAACAAAAGATAAAACAAATACACACACCCTAAGGGTAAACATCAGGGATTGATATTCTAAATAGGTCTCTGTCACCTCGAGGAAGCCAGAAGGAGCCACTAACCCAATCCCCTGTGGGGAGAATTCCTGTTCTATGTTCATACCTGCTTGCTATGTGACTCGTGACTCACTTCTCCTTTTGTCCCTGATTTAATCAGTTTTACCTGAGCAAATTATTCTTGTAATCTTATTCATTGACCATAGTTTCTGTCCCACCTCATGCCCTCTTTGCAAGTTCCCATTTTTCTCCACTTTGGACCCAACTCACCTTGGAGTTTTGCTCTATAAGAATCCCTAAAAAAGGCAGGGTCCTCAGCAACCTACCTGCTCGGGACCCCTTCTGTCTCTCAGACAGAAACTTTCTTTCTCTCAATAAATATATTCTGCTCTTAACCTCCATTGTTCCTAAACTTAATTTTTCGATTTTAGAGAGCACGAACTCACCTGGACATCTGGTAGGCTGGGAGCTTCTTTCCCCTACGTCATTCTCGGGTCCTCTCTTCTGCACAACTCTTTTCTGCCCAGTTTAACTCCAGCTGCCTGTTCCTCTGGATGCTGGAGAGGTGCTTATTTTAACCTTGTCCTCTGTACCTTCCCCTCCGTCCTGCCCCAGGCGGGTGGCAGAGTGAGTCTGGGGGACCACAGCACGCACCTAGTGGCTGCCTCTTCCTCTGCCTCAATGCCCTATCCCTCCCCTCCTGGCCCACAGAGGCCGTAGGAACCCCCAGACCGAAATGTGTCCCTGTTCCCAGCACACAGTCATTAGCAAGCTTGTTCCTCTCTCTGTGGACCTGACCCTCCCTCCTCAATTCATCCAGCAGTTTATTCACTCAGCAGTCATTCAGTGATCACCAACTGCACGCAGGTCCTGGGTTGTGTGTGTGCTTGGGGTAGAGTAGAAAAGCAAAGAGCCCACCATTTGCAGATCTGCTAAAGGCAGGACGTTTGCATTGTGGAGCCTCAGTTTCCCCAGAGATTTTGCTAGGGATCATTTGTCATGAGTCTCTCTTCTCCTGGTGACTAGGTCCCCACCCTGTGAAAGTTTCCACGTCACTGCCAACTGGCCAGGGCCATCTGCCGGCAGCTGAGGATGGGGACTGTTCCCTCCTCGGGCCTGTGAGCCAGGACAGAAGGTCGAAGCCAAGGGGCGGAAGAGGACGCAGGAGGCCAGGAGGGGCAGGAAAGGAGGCCTGGTGTGAAGTCGGTCTGGGCTGGTGGGGGTGTAGGAGGTGAGCAGGAGGCCCCAGCAGGGTCCCCAGGAGGGCCGGCCAGATGCTGAGCCGCTGCTGCGGAATCTCACACCCTTCCTGCCCACGCCCGCCCCTGCCCCTGCTCCTGCCCCTCCTGCAGGCCAGGCTGGACTTAAATCTGCATAATTTGTCCCCTTGCAAGGGGCTGGGAGGGGCTGAGAGGAGGAGCTGGGAGCGCCCCAAAGGGCAGGCGGAGGGGTGGGGTCCGGTGGAGGAAGGAGGTGGTGGCCGAGGAGGGGGGCGGGGCTGGGAGCCGCCGCGGGCTCTGGGCGTAGATAACTTCTGCCCCGCGCCCGCCGCGGGGGTCAGTCTGGTCTCCTCGCCCGGTGGGGATAAGAGGGGGGGAGGGAACAACGAAAAAGCAAGCGGGCTGAGGCTCGGTGTGAGGAGGTGACCTGGAGGTGGCTGGGGAGGACTCTGGAGGGCCAAGGACACGTCTTGGAGCTGCCCGGGCGGAGAGGGTGAGGCACAGCGGCGGGACGGGGACACCCAGGGCTCCTCCTCCAAGCTGAGCCGGGAAGGCGCCGAGCTCCAGCAGTCCCCGCTGCCACCTGCCAGCCTGAGACCCCGGTGCCATGGCGCTGGCCACCCCGGGAGCCCTGGCCGCCACTGCGCCTGTCCCCGGCTCGGAGGAAGAGGGCGATTTTGACAACTACTACCTAGGGGCCGACAACCAGTCGGAGTGCGAGTACGCGGAGTGGCAGTCGTCGGGTGAGCTCATCCCTGCCATCTACCTGCTGGTCTTCTTCCTGGGCACCACGGGCAACGGCCTGGTGCTGTGGACCGTGTTCCGGAGCGGCCGGGAGAAGCGGCGCTCGGCCGACGTCTTCATCGCCAGCCTGGCGGTGGCCGACCTGACCTTCGTGGTGACCCTGCCGCTGTGGGCCACCTACACGTACCGGGACTACGACTGGCCCTTCGGGACCTTCTCCTGCCGCCTCAGCAGCTACCTGGTCTTCGTCAACATGTACGCCAGCGTCTTCTGTCTCACCGGCCTCAGCTTCGACCGCTACCTGGCCATCGTGAGGCCGGTGGCCAGCGTCCGGATGCGGCTGCGGGTCAGCGGGGCCGTGACCACGGTGGGGCTGTGGGTGCTGGCCGCGCTGCTGGCCGTGCCGGTCATGGTGCTGCGCACCACCGGGAACCCGGACAACGGCACCAGTGTGCAGTGCTACATGAACTACTCTTTGGTGGCCGCCTCGGGGGAGTCCGAGTGGGCCTGGGAGGTGGGGCTGGGTGTCTCGTCCACGGCCGTGGGCTTCGTGGTGCCCTTCTCGATCATGCTCACCTGCTACTTCTTCATCGCCCGCACCATCGCCGGCCACTTCCGCAAGGAGCGCGTGGAGGGGCTGCGCAAGCGCCGCCGGCTGCTCAGCATCATCGTGGTGCTGGTGGTGACCTTCGCGCTCTGCTGGCTGCCCTACCACCTGGTCAAGACGCTCTACATGCTGGGCGGCCTGCTGCACTGGCCCTGCGCCTTCGACCTCTTCCTCATGAACATCTTCCCCTACTGCACCTGCGTCAGCTACGTCAACAGCTGCCTCAACCCCTTTCTCTACGCCTTCTTCGACCCGCGCTTCCGCCAGGCCTGCGCCTCAGTGCTCTGCTGGGGCCGTCACAGGTGCGGGGTCCCGGCCCACAGCAGCGGCAGCGGGGACAGGTCCGCCAGCTACTCGTCGGGGCACAGCCAGGGCCTGGGCGCCGGCGCGGGCAAGGGCGGGGAGCCGATGCAGGACAAGTCCGTGCCCTACAGCCAGGAGACCCTCGTGGTGGACTAGGTGGCCCGGGGCCGGCTCTGGCCCCCGGGACACGGGTAGCCTGGCTGAGCAGTGCCGCCCCCCCCCTCGCGCCTGTCATCAGGTGTGCGGTTGGGTGGCCAGAGCCCACCTGTGTACAAAATCTCGCAACGCCCCTCCCCCTCCAGCCTCAGTTTCCCCGTTTGTATGAAGTGGGGGAAGGTCCCTCAGCCCTTCCCGCGGGGACGCGAGGGTCCTGCCCCGGCAGGCGTCTGTGTTTGCCTCCCGCTGTCTGAGATCCTGGCCTCCGGTCTCTCCTTCCTTGGGTCCCTCAGCCCTCACCTCCCTCCCGGTGCCGGCCCCTTCTCCCCGCCCCCCGTCCCCCGCAGGTCCTCCCACCCTCCCCGTTTGCCTGGGCTCCCGGGGCACCCGAGGATCTGCTGTGACTCTGGGGGTGGCTGGAAGGGCGGCGGTGAGGCAGGGCTGTGGTGAGCTGAGAATCAGCCCGACCGGTGCCCGCAGCCGCCGAGCTCCGGAGACCGGCCTGGCGCAGGGCACCGGGGCAGAGACCCGAGCGCAGATGCGCTCTCCCCGGAGTCCCTCGCCCCAGCCCCCTCCCGCCTCTGCCGTCTGGGATCCGCAAGCCCAGGCACTGAGGAAGCTGCGGCCGGCTGGACGTCCCGTTTCCGCTGCCCCCCGGGGTGGGGGTGGGGCGGGGGTTAGGCGGGGAGCAGCCAAGCCGGGTGGAGGGGCCCCTTCCTCTCCTCTGCTCAGCCCCTCTCCTGGGGCAGGGTCCCCTGGGTACGGGAGCCCAGCAGGGCGGGGACGCTGGCAAGTGTGCAAAGCCGCACCGTCGGCCGGCCGGCCGAGAGGGTATGAGCTCGGACGAGTCCCCTCCGGCTGGGGAGAGGAGAAGGGTTGGGGAGACTGGGAGGGCACAGTGAGCGCGCCCCACTGGGTGGGGGCCGACGGCTGGTCCGTGGTCTGCGTCTGTGCCCCGTCGGGCTGTGTCGTCCGCAGGGAGCCCAGCTTAGCACCGCCCCCCCTGCAGTCCCGAGCTTTCCACGTCCCCTCCCCCACTCCTGCTCTGGAGTCGCCATCACCTGCTTGCCACGCGGTAGGAGGTGCCGGCTGGGTTCCCCTCCTGGCTCTGGACGGTGGTGACGGCTGATGGTGAGGTGTCCCCACCACGACAGAGGCCTCAGGACAGTATTGCCAGGGCCTCAGAGAGCTGTGGAGGGCATGGACATCCTGCACTTGTCCCAGCTGTCTGGAACGGAGTACAAGACAAGTGCGGTGGGGACTGGAAGACCCTGGCTCGTGGACACTGGCCACCTGGGATGGAGCCCTTCCAGAAGCAGAGGCAGGAGGGTCTCCTCACTTGGTCTCCTACCTTGGGACCAGAACCTTCCCCATGCCCGCAGTGGCCAGGTGGCCCTCAGGGCACCCAGATAACTGCCATGATTGCTCTCTCCTCTTCGCCCCTTCAGGATGTCCCTGCTGCTTCCCGACCCCATCAGTCCCTGTGGCTCATCCAATAAAGTGTGTGGTATCACTGTGTACAGAGTCTTCTCCAGAGAGGTCTTGGGAGAAGAACCCGCAGCTCGAAGAAGCTTCCAGAGGAGGGGCAGGGGCAGTGGGAGCCCAAGGAGGGAGGGGGCAGCAGAGGAAGAGTGGGGGCAGCAGGGGAAGCAGACGCTGGGAAGGGAAGCCCTGGGGGGGAAAGGAAGCCAAGGAGCCAGCGGCTGCTCAGCTTGGCGACATGTAGGGCAGAGAGCGGGGCTGGGGAGAAACCACAGCGCTGCCTCCCACAGAGGCAGATCGAGAACCCACCCACCCTTCCTTCTGTCCATCTGTCCGTCTGTCCTTTGCCCATCAGGACCAAGCACCCACCCACCCTTCCTTCTGTCCATTCGTCCGTCTATCCTTTGCCCATCAGGACCAAGCACCCGCCCACCCTTCCTTCTGTCCATCCGTCCGTCTATCCTTTGCCCATCAGGACCAAGCACCCGCCCACCCTTCCTTCTGTCCATCTGTTCGTCTATCCTTTGCCCATCAGGACCAAGCACCCGCCCACCCTTCTTCTGTCCATCCGTCCGTCTATCCTTTGCCCATCAGGACTTCCCGCAGTCCTTCTCACTTGAAGGTCCCACACAGATTAGTCCAGAACTGCATCTCTGTCCTCCAGCCAGAGCCACACTGAGGCTTCTGCAGTCTAGGTGGGTGCAGGGGTGATGACTGAGGACTATCCTGGTGGGGTCAGTGAACAGCTGTGCACCGAGCATGTTAATATCACTGGGTTTAGCACTGACATCCAGTCATCGGGGTGTCCCAGATGGCTTCTGGGTAAGGCCCGATTAAAGTGGGTGCCAAAGACCAGCGAGGCGGAGCCCGAGAGCTGGATTCGGTTGAAATGTTCTCTGCAGCCCATGAGCCTGGTGGGTTGGGGACCCAGTAGCTGTCACTCCCTGAGGCTAAGGAGCAGGGGCCTGACTTGAGCTTCCCATGGTCAGGCTGGCCTCAGGCAGGACCTGCTTTCTCTCCTTTCCCTCCTCCCACCCCTATGCTGGTGACTAGATCCAGGGCCTCACACCTGCCAGGCAAAGTGTACCCCTGAGCTGCACCCTCAGCCCTGTTAAATGTCATTTGAAGCCTGGAGCTGGCTAAATTGCTCAGGCTGGCCTTGAACTCAGGATCCTCCTATCTTAGCTTCCCAAGTAGTTGGGGTTGCAGGTGTGTGCTGCCATATCTGAGTGGGGGGAGGGGTTTGTTTTTATTTTGGTGACTTCCGGCTTCTCCCACCCTTGAGCTGGAGTTGTCTTCCTTTGAGTCTTCTGTCATGGAATCCCACTCACTGGTTGGGCGTTGGGAACCCTCTCTCCCTCTGACCTTGGTGGCAGTCTCTACGAGAGACACATGGGTCCCTTGGAAGACCCAACATCCAGCCCCCAGAATCCAAGGTGACCCTCAGTATGGCAGGACAGAGGCCTTGGCTGCAGGGAGTCTGCAGCTTGCAGGGCAGGACCTGGGGGAAACAGTTCTTCAAAGCAGATTTCGGGCCGGGGAACTCTAGAAGTTTCTACTTACAGTTAAAGCATCAGAGTGCTGCTTCTCTGTGCTTCTCTGGTGGTCTAGGTCCATTTTCCAGTGCTTGATGTAGCTCATGGGTCTGGAGACCACAAGCTTGGTGCTGGCATCCACTGAACCCCTTGAGGGCTGCGTGTGAAAAAGGCTCCCAGGGGAGAGAGAAAGGGGGACAGCCCAGGCAGCGGGGGGGGGGGGGGGGGTGGTGGTGGTGGCCAAGGGCATTGACCCATGATAACCTCTGCCATGTGATCTGGTCCTCCGAGACCTAACTTCCTCCAACCAGACTTTTACCCAGGCTCCTGAGAAAGCCGTCAGCTCAGTCACAAGCACCCCAGGATCTGATCATCCCTCTGGGTTTGCCTCCTGCAGCTGTCATGTTGAGGAGTTAACCTGAGTTGGCTTGGACTGGCCACATCCAAGTTGTAGCATAGTGTATTCATTCAACAAACCCAGAGATTCAGGATCTGCTCCACGCCTGGGGCTGTCTGAGGAGCTGGGAGTACTACCAGATACCTTCTTCATCTTCATGCAGCAACTTGGGGAGCTCTTCAGCTCCAGATGGGTAAACTGAGGCCCGTGGAGGGAAGGGAGACAGTTTACATGCAGTAACACAGCTTGCGCAGCACTGAGGGAGGAAGACTCGGGTTTCTCACCGTGGGCTGTGGGGGGAGAGCGTTTGTTTGCTAAGGGAAGGGCGGGGAGGCCCAGGGTGCTGGCCACTGGGCACTTTTCTCTCGTGCTCTTTATTCCCAAGGACTTTTAGCTTTATAGAAGAACTGCTGTGCGGTACAGAGTGTCCCTTGGGTCCCACACCCAGCTCCCTTTCTAATTAGCTTCTTACATCAGAATGGCCCTGCTGTCACTGTGGATGAGCCAGATGGGGGCACTGCTGGGAGCCAACCCCTCCATGTCTAGGTCTCTTTACTTTTTTTTTTTTTTAACCTAACATTCATTCTTCCTCTGTTCTAGATCCCACATGACCCCAGGTCCTCCTGTCTCCTTTGGCTTCTCATGGCCCTAGCAGCGTCTCAGACCCTGTTTGATGACCTTGCTGGTTTTGAGGACTGCCGGTTGGGTGTTTTGTCCTTTGTATTTTTTTTTCATTAAAAAACTTTTTTATGATACTGGGAATCAACTCACGATCTTGCACTTGACAGGCAGGTGCAGTGCATACTTTTTAAACAAATATCTTCTGTTTACATGTAATGGGCACATGCTAGCTGATGAGGAGGGAGAGAGAGAGAGAGAGAGAGACAGAGAGAGGGAATAAATGACACTCGAGTGACTGCTGCATGTCTGGAGTTTACCAGTCAGTTTGAAAGTGCGGTGGGGGTCGGGACAGAGAGGGTATCGGGAGCGGGAGGGACACACACGGTCAGCTGTCCACCCCACAAAGGGGTCGAGACCAGAGAGCGCTGGTGGAAAGCAGGCATCCACCCGCGCCGATGCCAGGCTTTCTCCCTCCGCCAAGCCACACTAGTCCAGTAGTCCGTCTGCCCCTGGCCACTCCCTGTGGCCGTTCTGGAGTCCTCTTTCCTGAGTGTCTTGATGAGATGCGATCAAAAATACAGTGAATGCCACTGCTGCGTACCACCCACTGGAAAGGCAGCTGGTAAGAACGGGATGCCGGGTCCTCACCCACCTCAGTCACTGGCTCTGGCACCGTGCAGCTTCGGCTCTTCCCCAGAATCAAAATGACCATGAACACAGAACATTTTGAATCGATTCAGGACATTGAGGCAGCCAGGATAGGGCAACCAAGGACACTTAGGAGAGGATGGAAAAGGTGTAAAGGTGAGAATGGGTGGTTTTTATTTACTGCAAGGAAGTTGATTTCTTTTCTTTTCTTTTTTTTTTTTTGAGGCAGGGTCTCACTATGTAGTCTAGGCTGGGCTTGCACTCATGGCAATCCTCCTGCCTCAGCCTCCTGAGTGCTGGGATTACAGGTGTTTACCACCACGTCTGGTTGGAAGTTGATTTCTTTTAGGAAAGGTCAGAACAATGAGGTAAATATGGGATCTGGGGTCCCATGGGGTGACTGGTACTGACTCTGAACCCCTGCCCTGATTAGCTGAGGCGTCCTGGGCCTCCCAGAGCTGCTCCTTGGGAGGTCAGGGCCAGTTCAGCCTTTCCTCAAGTCATAGCTCTGTAGTGGCTGGCTCGGTGTTTGTGCCAGAAGTCCTGCTGGGAGCCTCTCGGCCTGAATAACGGCGCACAGGGCTGGCGGGCTTCCTGGGGAAGGTACCGTGCCAGATGGAGCCGGTGCTGAGTCAGAGCTTCTGGGAGCCTGAGCTGTGGGAGGCACTCCTGTGTGGCAGAGGGGAGGCACCCGCAAACAGGCCAGAAAACAACACCTGGACTTTCCCATCTATAAAAATACCCAGGGAAAACTCTTCCGGCCCTGAAAGAGTCAGGCCAGGTTAAAGGGCATCCAAGAGGGTTTGGTAGCCTTGATTCTGGGCCCAGACACCGTTCAGAGGGCTTCCTGCAGGATGCAGATGAGGTGGCTTCAATGACAAGAGAGGAACCAGGGCTCCAAGCCAGGTGGCAAGTGTGGCCTCTGGGATGGAGAGAGGACTCCATAAATGGGACAGTGCTGGCCTAGTGTCTGGTGGTTGCTGACCTGTGGCTCCAGGATTAGATAGCGTGGGTATGGCCCTGACCCTCAGGAAAATGGACACAGCAATGGGATGGCCGGTGGGTTTGTGGGATGAGACCTGCAAGTGCTCATGTGTCCCTGGGGTCCAGCTGGCTGCCACTCGGGCCTGGGTGTGCTGCAGGCCGTCAGGGCCTGGAGTGGGGAAGGGATAGTGATTATTTGCTGTGCTAACTGTAAGCTCTGCCGCTGTTACTGCAGACACTGATGCGAGAGAGGTGTCCCGGGCAGGAGGAGGACTCGTTTCGTAACCCAGGGGAGCACAGCACTCAGGCTTGGAAAAGGTAACAGCATATGGGGCCGGGGAGGGTCGTTCCTGCCTCCCCACTTCACCAGTGGGGAAGCACGTCCCAGGGTCCCTTTATTAACCCATCACTGAGCTCGCCTCCTGCTGTCACCTCAGGTCACCTGTTCTCTGCGTGGCAGTTGGTTCTGGAGAGGAGGCTTCTCGGAGCAGATAGCAATCAACGTGATGCTGGTGTCTACCACTCATGACCCCGGCGACTTAATGTGTGTTCTTCAAAATCGCGCTGCTTGCCAGGCTGCCCGCCCTGTTAAGAGCGGCCGGGGAGTGTGGATCTGCACCCTAACGCATCTCTTACTGGGCTGTGCTATGTGGATCACTCACCCCCGAACTCCTGTGTATGGAAGTGCAGCCACCAGCTGCGGCTCTGGGTGTTCCCGGGGGGGAAGGACTGTGAGAAGATGAGAAAACAAAGGACAGACAAAGCTGGGGTCAGGGTGAGCCCTTACCCTCTGATGGGAGGGAAGGACCTGCTCACCCATTATAGCAACTTTATGTACACCCTCCCAAGAAGAATGTCAGTTTCAACCCTGCTGCCTAGCAACTTGTTGCTGGCTGGCCTGGGCCCCTTGCCTTCTTAGAGCTGGAACAGCTTGTTTATGTGGCTTGTTTTGGGCTATGTTTTGGGGGCTGGTCTTGCTTTAGCCCCACAGCTTTAAGGGCTCCAGCTTTAAGGGCTCCCTACACGGAAGCATCACTAGGGATTGTTATTAAAATACAGATTCTGGTCCAAGCCCCAGGGATACCTTGAGCATCTTGTTCCTGAAGGAATCAATCCTTGGGAGACGCTTTGCCAGTGAACCGCACGTGAAAGCAGAGATGTGTGCCCAGCACTCCCTGTGGGCAGCTTCTCTCTTGCCAGGTGGGATAATCAAAGCAGTTGCTGTTAGGGTAAACTAAGGCACAACCAAGGCCCCTGAGGCAGGCAAGGTTGAGGGAACTGGTGAAGACTTGACCGAATGTGATCAGGCCAAGGGTGAACGGACCACCGGACATGAGCAAGAGGTGGGGGCGTGTTTTTATAGGGGAGTTTAGGTAGGAGAGGGGCACTGCTGAGGGGCGGTCTAGGGTTAGGTGACACACGGGGGGGCGCAGGTGCAGGGGTGCTGTAGGCACAGGGCATCCGTCTGCTGGGGTTTTCTGAGGAATCAGCTCTGCAGGCTGAGCTGTGTGTGGCTGCTGCTGGATTCCTGCCGAGCACCCACACCCCCCAGGTGTCAATAGCAGATCGGTTTGGGGCATTTTCTCTTCCAGCTGGGTGAGGTCCGGTTTGGAGACCTGACCACTGCCCCTCAGGATTGCTGGGGTCAGTAAGGGAAAGGGAAGTCAGTCTCTGGCTTCCTAGAGGCAATTGCAGGCTTTGACCTCCTCCCATCTGCCATCCGTGCCCCGCCTGTGCCCAGGAGCGGCGAGGACACATTTATTTCCCTGACAAGGGCATGGGTGGAAGGAGAGCAGAGCCTGGTGGCTGCAGCTCTTACTGTACTTAAATGGTACATATCGTGAAACAAAACTAGAATAGCTGGACAGAAGTTTGCATATAAATTAATCAGGTCAGAAGTTTGTTGGAAAAGGAAGATCAAACATAGTATCCTGCACACACAGGATAGAGTTTTAAACTCACCGTCTCTGGGAAGTTGGTCTGAGGCTCAGCCTCACTGTCAGGGGTATGGAAAAGACGGTCTGATTTCAGTCTTCCCCGGGGTCCAGGGAGGCTAGTGTTCTCTCAGCACTGCCCCCAACCTATGGTGTGCTATGGAAATCCCTGCCACCTGCCAGAGCCTCAGTTTCTCCATCTGTGAGATCAGACAGCTACCTCCTTCCTGGTAATTTATAGAGAAAAGGTGCAGTGGTGCACACCTATAATCCCAGTATCCTGGGAGGCCGAGGCAGGAGGATCATAAATTAGAGTCCAAAGTGGGCAATTTAGGGAGTTAAGGAGATCTTGGCTCAACATTTAAAGAATGGGCTGTGGATGTAACACTGCAAGGGCTCTGGGCTCAGCCCCAGTAATGGAGAGAGAGAAAGAGAGATCATTGATTGGCTGTGGTCATTGATTGGCTGTGGTCATTGATTGGCTGTGATCATTGATTGGCTGTGATCATTGACTGTGGGCCTGAGAGACAGTGCATCTAGAGGGCGGGGCAGGATGCCAGCTCCTTCCCAGGCACCCCTTCCCTGTGGCCTAAGGACACCCCCAGAAGCCCAAGCTCAGGTCCCGACCAACTACAGCAGGAGAGCGATGCCTTTCCTGTTTGATTGTGGCCCTGCACCGCAGCCCTGGGAGGAGGAAGCGGCCACTGGTGACGTCTAAGGTGCCAGAGTCCAGAGGGGCCTAGGAGGAGGACCGGGTTTTAGGGAGTTGAGGGTGGGGATGGGTGGTGGAGACTGCAGACTGAGGAGACAGTGGGTGGAGGGAGCAGGAGGGACAGGGTGCAGAAGGGACAGACCTGGTGGCCAGCATGCAGTGCAGGGGCACCGGGGAGTGAGGCGGGTGCCTCAGTTCACAGCTGTTGTGGAACACGCTATCCATGGTCACTTGGCCCTGGCTGGAGGCTGAGATGGAGCTAGCTGCTCTGACGAGCTCCACTTGAAACTCAGCTTGTTTATAGGCACCAGGAGACAACACACAGGCGTGCATGCAAACATGTCGAGTTGCTGCTTTGGGAAACTGCCGCACAGGAAATAAGATGCATAAGAATGTAATGCTGTGAGAGTTGGTGGTGGTGCACACCTGTAATCCCAACACTCAGGAAGCAGAGGCAGGAGGATCCTCCAGGTTCCAGGCCAGCTGGGGATACATAGTGTACTCAAAGTACCCAAACTTCTTAGCAAGAGCTTGTCTCAAAACAAACAAACAAACAAACCAACAAACAAAAAGCTGAGAAAGCTTCAGACATGGTGTCAGGGACAGGTGACCTCTCCTGGGCACCTGCTGTGGGTCCAACTGAAAAAGTGCCAGACCCAGACCCAGAAGAGGGGAGGCCACAGTGGTTCTGAGCACTGACCTTGTGTCTCCAGGGCAGCAGGGAAGCTGGTGGACAGGAAACCACAGAGAGAGTGGCGGGAGACAGTAGAGAGGGGCAGGGGCAGAGCCAGGTCTGTCTTGGTGCGGTACCTAAGCGCCGTGAGAGACGTCGCAAAAGCAACTCCACCAGTTTGCATGTGATATGACCTTCTGGGACCAACATGTGTAACAGACACTGGGACATAGGAAGCGGATATTCGAACAAGGATGGCTGAAGGGGAAAAGAAGGGAGGGAAAGGGGAAAATAGAAGGATGAAAATGGAAACAAAGGTTTTATAAATAGGGAGAGGAAGAGGGGTTGAAAGAAGGACAGGAGACTGGGAAAAGAACCAAGAAACACCGTGTATGGGTTCAAATTCCCTCTCATGCATGTGATCATTATGCATATCTAAAATGTACCGAAAAATTAATCAAAATTAAAAATGTACTTTTATAAATAAAATAAAATAAAATAAAATGACCCTCCGTGTTAGGGTTCCGGGGATGAGCTGTGGCACAGAGCCCAGGAGGGAGGCGGAAGGCAGGTTAGGAGGCCAGTGAGGGCTGTGGGCAGCCAGGAGCATGGACCGGCAGGCGGGGTGTGGGGCAAGCAGGGCATGGGAGGGCTTGGTGGTGGGGGCGGGGGACCATCCCAGATTCCTGACCTGGGTGAAGCAGAGGAGGTGGGAAGGCTGGAGGAGGACCAGCTTCCAGAGAGAGGGACAGCGGAGAGAGGGAGAGAGGGACAGAGGAGAGAGGGAGAGAGGGACAGAGGAGAGAGGGACAGAGGGACAGAGGAGAGAGGGAGAGAGGGACAGCGGAGAGAGGGACAGAGGGACAGAGGAGAGAGGGACAGAGGAGAGAGGGAGAGAGGGACAGAGGAGAGAGGGACAGAGGGACAGAGGGAGGGCGAGAGAGCGCTCTTCACCTTGTTGCCCCTGAGAAGCTGAGACACCAAGGCGCAGGTATGAGGGGGCTTCTGCAAAGTGCCCGGGCATTGCAGAAATGGCACTGTGAGGACCCCAGTCCAGGTGGCTGCTGGGAAACCAGTCAAGCAAGAACCAGAACACTGCCCCCCCACCCCCGGACATGTGGGTGCCACGGAGAACACCAGGCAGAAACAGATCATGTGGGTGGCAGAGACTGCAACCTTGCAGGGTGGTCAGGGGTGGCAGAGGGTTTGGGGAACACTTTAAAGGTTTTACTGTAAGGACAAACTGAGACACGAGACTGGCTGGACAAGGGTATGGGGAGAAAGGGAGTGGGGGTGTTGGGCATTCTCGTGTCATAGTGGGGTTCCAGGAAAGACTGAGACTGTGTGTGAAGGTGGCGCCAGGACGATGTCCCAGTGGAGAAGAGAAGAATGGTGGAGAGAGTCCTTTGAGAAGGACCGGGAAGACGCAGACAGGCTCGGGGCTTTGGTGGCGGCAAGGTGCAGGGGTCCGGCTTGGTGACTTCTCTTTCCTGAGTGAACTATGATGTGGGGTCAGCAGCTCGGTCCAGGCAGAGTGTTCTGAGAGGACAGTGCCTCATTACCTTGGGCAGTGGGAAAGCCAGACTCCTCCAGAAGTCCCCATGTACCAACTCTCCAGTGACAGGCGGGCTCCTGAGCTTGTGGTGGGGTCACTTGGCTGGGTTGTGCATCTCTCTGCACCCTCACAGGCATGGAGACAGGGTGAAGCCGATGTCAAGCCTCGCCAGGGGCCAGGGGTGTGTGGCAGGGCAGGGAAACTCCAGGCTTGCCACTGAAGAAGGGGAATTTGTGTAAAGAGGGCAGTGAGGACAGAGGGTGCTGCGGAGGGTGGAAGGGGGGAACCGGGGGTCAGAGTGGAGATAATGCACCAGGAGGGAGAAGCGGGGCTAGAGGAAGGGAACAGGAAGATGTGGGAACGGAGATCTCTGCTCCTCTGTGGTCTGCGGTGCAGCTGCTGGGAGGCTGGGCCAGCTGTGCGGAGGGATGTTGAAGTTTCCAGGGCTGCTGCAGGCAGAGGGGAGAGGGTATGATTGGAGCAGGAGCCGGGGTATGCTGCAGATGGGGGGGATGACGGAGAGGCAGAGATACAAACCAAGGGGGCGGTCAAAACACACGGCAAGTGCTTAAAACAATTGCAGTAGAAGACCCATCACCACGTGTCCCCGCAGAACCCTTGTTCTCGCACCCAACTCTCAACACACCCATCACCGCTGCCTGTGTCCACAGCAGCGCTGGAACCCACTCTATCCTGAAGCCTTTAGCTGGGCCGTCCTGGCTGCCTTGATGTCCTGAATCCACTCGAAATGCTTCCTGGTCATTTTGACCTTGGGGAAGAGCCCGAAGTCCCACGGGGCCAGGTGCAGTTGGAAGGTAGAAGAGGACACTGTGTCCTGCTTTTCCGCGCTGCCCTTTCTGTTGGATGGTGCTGGGCAGCTGCACTTACTGCATTTCTTGTCATGCCTGATAAAGATGTTCATGAGAGGGAACCTCAGAACTGCTTCAGAGAATGGCCAGAACCACGGGAAGAGGACGTATGACGGGCAGAGTGTCACTGGCACTGTCTCTTTTACTGTAACACACTTGAAACATTTGCTTTTGCATTTGGATCACACCTTGTTGCTGGAGTCCGGGTGGAGCATGGTGGGGCCATACAATGCTTTTGTGGAAATTAGGTCAAAATCTCCTTTCTCGTGCAGAAGTACAGCCTCCCAGGATGCCCCGAGTGTGGGCTACTGGCTGGACTGTGCTCATCTCTTCTCTGAGCCTAGAAGGCCAGGGTACCACCAACCCACCGCAGCTGGACAGTTGTGCCTGGCCGCCTGGCAGAGCAGCAGGGGCATTGAAGAAATCAGTGTCCTGCAGGAGAAACAGCCTCCGAGGCAGTGGGGTGTAAACCAATTCTCTGTCTGCGTCGACAGGAAAACCGGGGCTCAGAGCAGGGGGAGGATCCCACCACGCAGAAGATAGGAGGAGGGTCGCCGGGTTGGACTAAATTCCTGCCTCCATGCTGTCCACTGCCCTCCATAAAGGAAGGGATGTTTAAGCAATTCCAACATTATAAACTCAAAAACTGTCCTTCAAAATCCCTCCTGTGAGAGGCGACCAACTTCTCTCTGGGGAGTCTGCCATCATCTGGGTGCAAACAGCAGAGCCTCTCCGGCTGTTTATGCAGCAGTGGAATGTGATAGAGGATGGCAGGCAGGCCGTTTCTGGAGACCCTGGGAACCGGGCTTCGGAGGCAGCCAGCTGAATGAGGTGGTTCTGGTAGGGGGCTCTTTCTGGCTCTGTGGGAATTCGGAATGAACCTCCATCTCCAGGTCGTCCACCTCTGCTGTCCCCGAGACCTCCGGTGTTCCCTGAGGAAGTGGATTCCAGCCATCAATCTGGGAGCTAGTGCTGTGGGGCGGACCCTTAACTCAGAGAGTCTGTCACTGACAGGCGAGTGCCCCAGATGTGACAGAGTGGGTGACGAAGCTGCAGGCTTCCTCCGGGCCTTGGTTCAGGGATGTGGGAAGCTGCCTCATGGACAGGATCGCTGTCCCAGGCCACAGCACAGGCGGGCGTTCATGTTAGGAGTTTAGAGTTAAATTTCAAATGAATTCGGGCAAAGGAGACACAGGACATAGCTTTTTCAAGCCCGCTGGAAAGGGGTGTTGTCAAGGTCAGAGCTGCCCCTAGCAGGGAGCCCCCAGGGAAGTGAGACGCAGACCCCCCCACCGTCCTGAGAGCTGAGGATGGGAGGCGGGGGCCCTGTGGGTGCTGGGCTATGCATGGTTATCTCATCACCACTGTTTCAACAAGCACCCCAATAATTCCAGTGAGTGGACATCAGCATTCCCAAGGCACAGATGGGAGTCTGCACAGACAGTTCCAGACCCTTCACGTAACAGCCGAGAGATAGTGCTGTCTTTATTTTGCAGAAGAGCCCACAAAATTTCAGAAAATTTCAGAAAAATTGTGGTGGTTTTCTCCTCAAGGGTGTGGAGCTGGCATGTGGCCAGACCAGGGTTTGAAGCCATGGATGTTCACTGGTAAAATCCATGCTGCCACCACAGTGTCCCCCCAACCCCCCGGGTCCCATTGGAGTGCTTCTCCTTGATGTGAAACTTGTGAGAGGAGAACTAGCCCGTACTTGACGTGGTTTTGTTCCCGGATCTCAGAATCACACCCATGCGATGTCACCCATACCTGCTGTGCTGCTGTGCAGCCACTGCCTGTCCAGTGGACTGGCAGGAATTTAGCCTCCAAACTGCTGCGAAGTCCAGCGTGTTCTCCTTGCCAGGTGGGACCCGTGTGAGATTAACTGTTGTTGTCCGAAATGTCCTTCCTGCCGGCCTCCTCAGCCGAGCACAGAGCCTTCAGCAGTTCCCAGCCGGGAAGTCCCGGGAGCTGCCTCAAGGGCTGTCAACCCCCGGCAGCCCTGGAGGCTGCATCTTGCTTTTGGGCTTTTGTGCTGTGCACCCCATTTTGGTTTTAGAGACCCTGGGTGAAATGTTAGCGTGCCTTTCCCACTGACGGAGACTTGGGTGGCGCCTGGAAGATCCCAGAGCCGCACGGCTGGCCAGTGTGGCTGGCCTTCACACCTGCCTGGCCGTGTGAGAACACAGTGAATATCCGTGCCCCCCCCCCCAGATCTCATGTCACACCCTCTCCTTGCGTGGAAGTATCACCAGCCCCATGGGAAGGCCACCTGGGGCTGCACCCCAGCCTCGGCTTTGAGAAGCAGGTGGGTTTAGACTGTCAGGGTGCTGGGCTTCGGCAGGGGACACTCGTGTGGCACTGGAGGACAGAAGAACCCAGGTGGGTTTGTCCAAGGCACGGCACAGTGACTGATAAAGGATCTGGGATCCGGGCCGGGCCGCTCTAAGATCAGGAGGTGAGGGTGCAGGGTGGGCCCTCCGCTGCCGGCTGCATCCGGGAAAGGTTGGATCAAAATACTCACTGAGCCGTAAATAGGCTCTGGGCTCCCAGCACAACCTTTCCTTAAAGGGCAAAAAGCTCTCGGCCAGTGGTGGTTTTACTTGGGTTTCCCGGGGTGGGTGGCAGCTCAGCAGGGCTCCTGCAGGAAGCGGCTCCAGGGGTTGCTGGCCAGGCCGGGCTGACCTTCTTGGGCCTCAGGAACTTCCGCTTCCCCAGGAAGAGAAGGTGGCAGGAGGAGGGTAAGAGCCAGGGAAGAGCGAAGAGCTTTCTGGAAAACATTGACATGCAGTAGACCCAGGTGGGCAGGGGAATCCCAGGGCACTGGCACCTTTGCAGTTTCCATGGTGGCTTTTATCATCACTATCTCTCTGAGTGACAAAGGGCCTTTGGGTCTCATCTACCTGTTTTTTAAATAAAGCTCTGGAAAGGGCAAGTGAGCTTCCCACAACCAGGGTCCATGGTGTTGCTTTATGATACACTTATTCTAGACTCAGAGGAGATGGCTGGAGCAACAGCAGCCTCAAGGGGAATGTTTTCTCAGCTGGATGGGTTCTGAGCTAGTGGAGTTGACAGCTTTGACTTGCTGAATCCTGGAAGGGGTCAGGGCCTCTGTGACAGCTCCACTCTGCAGACGGGAAAACAGAGGTTCAGATGGTGGACCTAAACTGCAAACACCACATGGTAAACAGTGAGGGGTAGCTGGGATCTGAACTCGAGCAGGTGGGTTTCTCCCCCACCATCTGTTCCTGCTGGTTGGCAGTGGCTGGGCTTTGTCACCTGCCTGGGTGTCTGCAAGACAGCTGCACTGGTGCCAGACTGCTCAGTGCATTATTTTTATGTGACAATGAACTTTTTTTGTTTTTGATTTTATAGTTCTGCCTTGCTCTTGGTGCTGAGACTCTGCATGAAGCTCTCAGAATTCTGTGCTTCAAAATTAATTTCCAGGAAGAGCTAAAGACTTGGATTACGGCGATCTATACACACCCATGTTTACAGAGATGCGATTCATGAGAACTCAGTCTTGGAAGCAGCCTTCACAGTAATAACTTGGTTCAGGAACCTTTCTGTTTATAAACCATTCAGTTTGAAAATAAAACTGGCAAGTTTTGGATTCTTTTATAAACTGCACAGGTACAGACAGGACTATGGCCACCTCCCCCAGAATCATAAGGCAGATTAAGTTCATTGACTGAAATGTCCTGGGGTGCTCATCAACCGATGAGACAGATAGAAAATACGGTATTTATGAATCACTATGACTCCACCACAAAGGACAAACTTGATTTTTTGGTAGTAAAACAGAGGCCCCTCCAGGCGGTAACGTCAAGTGAAATACATCAGACATGCCAGCTTAAACGTCACAGGTTTTCTTTTCCATGAGAAACTCAAATCACAAAGAACAAAATAAAAGACCACGGGGAGCAGGTGGGGTTGTTCAGATGGGAAGGGGACCAGGAGGTAGAGATGGACAGAGAGACCTGAGGCACCTTAGGCACCTGTGCAGCCACACAGGGAAGGCAATCACAAGTGGCTCACGAGGACCGACAAAAATAACATCTGGGAAACATAAAAGCCAGCGCACAAAATACGGAGAGTTTGTGGTTTAAAGTGAGTTTCTGTGGGTGAAGAGGCACAGGGCCAGGCACTGGTGGGTCAGGCACAGGGCTGGGTGGAGGGAATGGCCCCACTTGTCCATCTTCCCAGAAGCAACAAGTGCAATGGAGGGAAGAGAGTGCACCCCAGGACACTGCAGGGCCAGCCCGAGGCCCAGAGTGGAGGGGCTCCAGTCACTACCGGGGTCCTCTGTGCTCGCCATGGGACAGGTGGCTCCGGCTGCTCCCTGGAAAACCAGGCCTCTGTTGGGCCTCTGGAGCTCCCCCATGGCCAGGCCTGGCAGAGGCCACCGGCAGGTTTGGGGCAGGAGCAGGGTTCATGTTTGGGGGAACGAGGTCCTGAGCGGGGACCCCGAGACATCCAGGCTGAGTGGGGGCTTCCGTCCTGGGGGTGCAGGGGCTGTTCTGAGGTTGGTGCTGGTTACAGAAGAGGTTTGTTTTCTTGAGCCCAGCTGCAGGGAGAAGGTGTGTGTGTGTGTGTGTGTGTGTGTGTGAGAGAGATTGTGTGTGCCTGCGTGGTGCCTATGTAAATGCTATGTGTGGTGGGCGTATTTGTGTGCAGTTGTGTGTGTGTGTGAGCATGTATGCTAGAGCATGTGGACATATGTACTGTGTGGTATGCATGTATGTATGTGGCTTTATGTGTATGTGAACACGTATACATGCACATGTGTGTGTGTGTGGACAGATGTCTCTGTGCATGCGTGTGAATGTGTGTGATCCCCAGGGGCTGGCATGCTCTTGGCCCTTAGGAAGCTCACTGGCTCCTCCCCAGCAGGCCCGGGCCAGGCAGGCGTCTACAGCCGCCTCCCTGTCACAGGCTGTCCCCTCCTTGTCCTAAATGATGGCACTGGGCTCTGGGCACCACCCCAGGCTGCCAGGCGCTGTGGTTCCCATAGAAACCACCAAGTCCAGGGGAGGGATCCCTCTGGGGCTGGGAGGGTAGGATGTAAAGGCCCTGGGTTCAGTTCCACGAGAAAGAGAGAGACAGAGAGACAGAGAAAGGGAGACAGAGAGAGACAGAGACAGAGAAAGAGAGAGACAGAAAGACAGAGACAGAGACAGAGACGGGGAGACAGAGAAATAGAGAGATAGAGAAACAGAGAGAGAGACAGAGAGACAGAGAGACAGAGAGACAGTGAGTGAGCACTTGAGGAGAAGTCGTGAAGCCCCAGAGGTAAGGTGAGGGCCACACCTGGGTGCCTGCTGCCTGAATGTGGGTGACTCTCCCTCTTCCTCATCCTCTGGCTTTATTTTCACAGCTTCCTGGTCCAGTGGGGACCACTGTCCCCATTGCAAGGAGACGTGACTGGGCTCTGAGGTTCCAGCCGAGACTTAGGACCCCTCTCTGACCCTTGTGGCCTCCTGGGATTGGGACCAAGGTCTGGGGTCCCCTCACCCCGAGTGAGCTGAAGTGCACTGAGCCTTCCAGGCCTGCTGGGTTCCCCGAGGGAGAGGATACTGCAGGCAGGACTGTTGGTGACCCCAGCTTCTGGCTGGCGTGAGCTCACACCAGGGAATGAAACGGGGTGGAGCTTGGCGCTCTGGCCCCTGCCCGGGTGGTCTGTCCTGGTCTCCGCTGTCCTTAGCTCACAGTCATCCATCACCTGGGGCCAGGCTGGGCAGGCAGGGCGGGTGGAGAACGACCCGGCACCCGCAGCTGGCCCCTCTCACCCGCCTCTGGACCCAGGGTCCCCAGGGGCAGGAGTGAGTGTGATGACCGGCCGCCTGTCAGGACGCAGCCGCCAGCTGCCGGGTGACCTCCGCCACTGTTTAATGTCTGCCGACACAATGTCAGCCGCCACCTTTGCCCCGGCCGTGCCGGCGGAGGATGGAGCGTGGCCTGCGAAGGAAATCATCTCTAAAATAGCAGCTGCCCGCCCGGCCAGCCTGCCCCCTGTTTCCGGGCGCGAGGCTCTGGGGGGAAGCCCGGCATGGCACGTCTGTTTTCCTTCTCAGCGGTGCCAGGTGGGGCTCACCAGGTGGAGCGACCAGGGGTCTGGGACCAGGGGTCTCATAGCGTGTGACAGCCCTGGGTGTCTTAGCAAGGACCTGGGCGTCCCCACCACGCCCTGTGTTGAGCAGGCCAGGAGCTGGCCACTCCGGTTCCCCACTTCCTGCCTGCTTTCTAGGGGGTCTGGCATGGTGGTCTGTAGTGCATGTGGCTATGTAAATACTTTAAAATTATTTAAAATTAAATGAGCATTTTGGCTGCTAGGGGACCTCGGGGACATTTCAAGGGCTCAGGACCCGCTTCGCTGACCGTGCCAGGATCCCGCTCTGTAGGTAGCGTGCCCAGGGCTCAGCCGGGTGCCCATGGCAGACCCTGACCTCCCGCTGGGCTAGCTCATCCCTGAGACCCTAAGTCCATGGGCTGCTGGTGGGGAGCGGCATCAGGCAGATTTGAGAGGACTGAGTCCTTGCCCCAAGCCCTGAGGTAGGTGAAGCTTTGGTCTTTGACCTGGAGAAGAGCTCGTGGGGTAACACGGGGGTGCAGACCACACCACCGTGTGTGTGAGCTCAGGCAAGCCCCAGACCTCCCGCACCGCCACACGCTCTGTGAGGGGGACCCTTATGTGCCTGCCTCCTGGATGTGGACGTGGACGTGGACGTGGATGTGGCAGTGGCGGCAGTGGAGGTGAAGGCTGCCCGTGCAGGGCAATGTCCCTGGAGGAAGAAACAGATGCTGCTAGGCCGCCGGCTCGTTCCTGAGAGGACGGGCGTCTCCTCGCCCGCCTGCGTTATGCCGAGGCAGGAGGTGCCCGCTCTCTCCCACAGGGTGGCCACTCCAGCTGTGGCTGGGGACTCTTCCAGTTGGATGCAGGCAGCTGCATCACCTGGTGCAGCCTGGGTGCGGCTGCGCTGCCCACAGCCTCAGCGGAATAACAGGCAGGAGCAGGGAGTCATCCTGGAAGGCCCTTGGCAACACAGTCGCAGCTGCCCCTTCCCTGAGCAGGAGGCTGGGGACCCTGTCAGCTTGGCTTCAGCCCCTCTGCTTCACCTACCTGTGTGTTCAATCCTTTCAGCAGACCCAGGGCCAGGGCCCTTTTCCCTCCCTCCCTCCCTCCTTCCCTCTCTCCTTCCTTCCTCCCTCCCTCCCTCTCTCCTTCCTTCCTCCCTCCCTTTCCTTACCTTTTCACTTTCTCTCCTTTCTTCCTTCTCCTTCCTTCTCCCTCCTCTTCCTCTTTTTCTTTTTCTTTCTCTGTCTCTGCCTCTGTCTCTGACTCTCTCTCTCTGTCTCTGTCTGTCTCTGTCTCTGTGATCTCTCTTCTCCCAGCAGTTAAACACTTGCCTTTGGTTGTATCACTAACAACTAGCAGAAGTGAGATTTTAACCCAGCCTGGGCTTCAAAGCTTTCATTCTAGGCTGTTACTTAAAAAGGAAAAAAGAAAGGAAAAATACCCACATAACAAAGGGAGTGTTTTTTTTAAACAGGGTCTCACCATGTTGTTCAGCATGGCCTGGCCTGGACTTGCGAGGTTGCCAAGGCTGGTCCTAAACTCATGGCAACCTTCCTGTCTCAGCCTCCTGCATAAAGGGATTATAGGTGTGTGCTACCATGACCAGCTGAGAAACAGAAGGCTTGTATTTTATTTCCCTGGCCCCTTTTGTGCAGATGGAACCACTGGATTTGTGCCTGTCCCTCCTGCAGCAGGGCTGGTTGTGCCCCGCGGTGCCCAGAAGAGAAAGGTGAAGCTCCAGGAAGATGAGCCAGGCCAGGTGCGTCTGGCTGGCAGTGCTTGAGCTGGGCACTGAAGAAGCCGTGGCCTTTTGGGTACCACTTTCTGCAGGACACCCCAGCCTCTCTGCTCCAGTTCTGAGGGCCCGAATCCAGCTGGGCTCCTTGGGGTGGAAATGGCAGCATCATCTGCCAGTTCTGTCTTGGTTCCAGCCTGGTCCAGGACGGGGAAAGATGGAGGAGACTCTGGGTTCCCCTGAGGGAGGTGCTGCTCCCGGGAAGGCCCCCCTCCCGCACCCCCTGCCGTCTCCACGCTGGATGAGGGCCGCTCTGCTGGTGGCTGTGCTGCGGGAGCTGGGACATGGGCCCGTGTGCGACTCCTCTGCATTCTTGCTGTGCGACCCCAAACGCAGCCCCGGCTCTGGAGGATGGCGTGTCCTACGGGAGGATGAGAGTCAGGGGCATCCAACAGGGCCCAGCCCGTGGTGATGGCCTGCAGCCCTGGAGGGGCCCAGAGGGGCGGAGGGCGCAGGAGTGGGTGGGGGGTCGTGCACCTCCCGGAGCTGCCCAGAGGATCTCGGAGGAAAGGGTGGGGGTCCTGGAGAAGGGCCGGGCCGTGCACGCTCAGGAAAGCCCATCTCCGGACGATAACAGCCCAGCTCCGTGATAACATCCTGTCCGCAGCGGCAGCAACAGGATGCTCAGGGTGGGGGCGTGTGGCAGCCCCGCTGCCCACCCTCCAGCCCTGCCCGACACCCCAAGGTTCAGGAAGTGGCCATGGGATCAAGGCAGAGAAGGACTTCCCCTCCACACGCTTCCCGGACAGGGACAGAGGCTGGACCTTGGCCCCTGGCACAGACCACTTGTGCCTTCTGCTGCCCACCCTGGGCGCTTGTGTGGGGGGCTGCAGAGATGCCAAGCTCCACAGCTCCTGGGTGGGGTCGGGGGTCCAGGGTGCCCCGAGCGGCGTGGGCTGGGGTCACCCAGGAGGACTTCCAGGAGGATGTGGAGGTGGAGGCGGAGGGGGAGCAGGAGGACCCGGACGTGGCTGGGGATGAGCTGGGGGAGGAGGAAGGGGTCCTCCAGGCAGTGGGCAAGAAGCCTTGGGAGGTGCCGCTTGGGGCTCAGGGTGCAGGGCCCCTGGGCCTGGGGGCTTTGGAGGTTTCAAAGCCGCCTCAGCTTTTCAAGCAGGGAAGAAACATGATCTTTGGTATTTTAAAAAAAATTAAACGAAATTTTGCTTTTCTGAGTATGTGTTTGAGCACACAGCGGCCACATTCCTTAGGGGGACATGCTACATGTAGGGGCTCATTTCCGTTCTTGGCATTCTTTTCCCTCCCCTTCCTTCTCTCCTCCCTCCATCTCTTGGTCCTCTTTCATGTTGCAAAAGGCCTGTCTCTCTGTCTCCTATTGTCTGTCTTTTATTTTGTTACTGGACGTGGCCCACCTGTCCGTCAACAGATGAACAGGCCAAGAGAATTCGGCCTTCATACTCAGTGGAGCACTACTGTACCGTAAAGAAGGGCACACGACTTCTTCCCAGAAAAATGGGCACACCTAAGACCTTCATGTTAAGTGAACTAAATGAGACACACAAGCCTAAATATCACATGATTTCTCTTATATGAAAACCCAAAGCATAAATAAAGACCAAAAAATAAACTAAACTAAGAAGTGAAATGATCTGTGGTTTGAACGTTCACATGTCTCTTCCCCATTCACAAATACCGCTTCACAAGGACCTGCCCTGCCCTGTCCTTATACTCGAAGGGTCCCCGGGGCTTGTCAGGGCCAGTGTCCTGTGAAGGGTGCTCGGGTTCCGCCTGGGACCCAGGGCGGGGCTCACAGCCTGCACCGCTCGCCCTTCCCGTGCTCCCCGGCCCAGGTAGAAGCAGAGAAGCTGCCATCAGCGGACTCCTAGTGGCCTGTTCAGATCCAAACCTGCCGAAGCCTGCAGTCTGGCCTTGAGGGACTGGATAGCCCAGCGAGCTTGGGGAAGGCTGGCTGACCCCAGGAGGCGCTTCTGGAGGGAGGGATGGCACTGGCGCGCTGCTGCCCATTAAGCGGGACCCGTGCACCCCCATAGTGGAATTGCAGGCGCAGGACCACAGGGCTCTCCCCTGGGTGAACCTGGGCATCCTGCCTGGAGGCAGTGAGTGCCTGCCCCAGAGTCTGGGCGACCCCGGTGAAGCCAGGGAAGCCAGGGGAATGGTGCCCCCGAGACAGAAGACCTGGTTCTGCTGCCAGCAGGCGCCCTGTCTGTGGCCCTGGGGGCTGAGCCATCTTTCTCTCTGGGGTGGAGCAGAGCTTCCTCATCTGTAAGATGTAAGACACACCAGCCATTAGGGGCTGCTCTGTCCCCTCGAACCCTGGAGGCCCAGCTCCAGCCCGTTCTGGTACCAAGGGTTTGTTGGGAGAGACGCAGTCTCCCTTGGGGCTTCCAATGACACAGCACCCAGTGCCATCTCAGGGGTTTCTGTGGAGTGTGGACCACGGAGTGAGCAGGAGGAAGAGAAAACAAGGACCCAGCTCCTCTTTCTCCTCACTGGATGCATGCTCAGGAGTGGGTAGGCAGCACGGCAGTGCGAGTGGTTTGGGAGGTTCTTTCCCCACAGCGGTGAGAGCTCACACCGGCAGGGTACGTGTGTATGACGCCCCCAGGTGTGCCTGGGGGAACGGGGGTGTTGGATTGGGCAGGCTCTGCAGGTCCAGGTGGGAGACCCAGGGCCTGGCAGACAGGTGGCCAGGCAGACATGGCCTGGGGACAGAGTTCCAAGGACAGATTTGCCGACAGCACATCGCAGGCAGTGAGGGATGGGGTCCCTCCCATGCTTCTGGTTCCTGAGACCTGGAGTCTGACAGCTCCTCTGGTTCCTGCCCTCACCCGACCTCGCAGGCCCAGTAATAAGGAGGAACTTTCCCGAGCTGGGGGTGCAGGGCCAGCGTCCCAGCCAAGCCCTGTGCCCAGCCTGTTCTTTCAGAGAAGGATCCAGAGCACCAGGGAAGGGAGCCACTTGAGAAGCCATCCAGCCTCCTTCTGCTGCCACTTTGGACAAGGAAACTGAGGCCCAGGGCCCAGGGCCACCCACGGAGTTAATTAATTCACCCACAGAGAACTGGCCTAGCCTATGTAAACACGGCACTGCGGACGGACTGGACGAGAGAGTGGTCCTGCTGTTTGCTCAGAGGGAGCCAGCTTGGCTGGGGCCCCTCTGGATGTTTCCCAAGCACCCTCACCCTGGCTGGTCCCTCGTGGGGCTGGCTGCCTGGGTTAGGGAATCCAGATGTCAGAGTCACCCAAGCCAGCTGGATTTTCCCACGTCATGGTTCCCAGCGTCGGGGCCTATAAATCAACCTCCCCGCCAGAGGGGGGAGGGAAGGAATCCTGAGGGGTCCCGATGGCAAGTTCTCCAGCGGCTGTGTCTACACCAGGCCTGATTCCTCCAGCTCCCACCTGGGTGGAGTCGGCAGCCACAGCCACAGCTAGTCGCCACCTCCTGCCTCAGCACGGGGTCTGCACTGCTGGGGTCTGACAGTGGTGGCCACGCATCACCTGCGTGTGGTGTGAGCCTTCCTGGGAGACCTTAGTGTTAGCAGAGGGTCTTTGGAGAAAAACGGGCAGCCTACCTGAAATGGGGACTGCACTGGAAAGTTTCTGGATGTGTGTTCTGGAAGCCCATTTTTGGGGTTCCCTGGGGAAGTATGAAGGTTTTGGGATCCTGCGGCCCAGGAAGTAGCATGGGGTAGGGGGTAGCACTGTCCTGGCTTTGATGATGGTGGCCTGCGTGATCCCGATGTTTGCCTCCCTGGAGCTGGGTCTCTGGTCAGTGGGAACGAGGAGCC
Organism: Hydrochoerus hydrochaeris; assembly: GCA_004027455.1. Lineage (NCBI taxonomy): Eukaryota > Metazoa > Chordata > Mammalia > Rodentia > Hydrochaeridae > Hydrochoerus > Hydrochoerus hydrochaeris. The sequence continues at coordinate 6,850 of PVLA01007317.1, read as the reverse complement.
ATGTCTGAGGGTGGAATTGTGTGAAATCCTATCATTAACGAGCAGCGTGTGGGCCAGTTGTTTCGCACAGAAAGAGGCACTGGGTATGCTGAAATGTTACCCTCAACTCCTGGAGGCGGAGTCGGATGGATGGAGACCCATGGACCCGTCCATCCCTTCTGCTCTGGCTGCTGCTCAGCGCCCCTTGGGGTTCACTGCCATGGCAACGGGTTGGTACAGAGGAATGAAGGACGGGGGCTGGCGCCAGCTCCAGCAAGGGCGACATTTAATTAATGGCCCCTGCTGGCCTCCTCCCCAACCACCTCGGCGCGGCTGAATGCCCAGAGGGACAGAGTCTCACTGCCGGGATGTGCCAGCCCCTGTCAGTGGGCACTGTGACAGGTGCCACCGAGTCTCAGCGCTTCCCAGGCAGAATTCTGGAGCTGAAAGGGAGCTGGGGTGCAGCATTCCAGTCTCCTCTGTTTGTGGTTGGATAAGGAACAGATGGGGAACCGATCCCTGCGAGGTGCCCAGGACAGATGGGCGTTCCCCAACCTGCACTTGTCCCCAGGGTCTCCCAGCCCAGGCTCTTTCTCCTCACAGTCGCCGACCGTCCTCTGTCATGTTGTGAATGTGTTCCTGGGGTACACTGTGGTGCCATGGCCAAGCTGAGTGAGACTCCAGCTGGTGAGGTCACGCGTGGCCCCGTGTCACGCTCCTTGGTGCCTTTGTCAGAAGAGCAGTTCTGCTCCTCCCTGCCCATCTGTCCTTGGCCCAGGATGATGGAGCAAGAAAGCCCTCGCCAGACCCCGGCCCTGGGTCTCTGTCTTTCTGGCCTCCAGAAGCCTGAGAAGAAGTTTCTGTTCTGAAACATTCAGTCTCAAGGATTCTGTAGCCCCAGAGCAGAAGGGACCCAGAGCCAGCTCTGGGGACTTTGTCTCTCCCAGCCCGCATCCCACTTCCAGAGGAACTAAGAAAGCTGGCTGAGGGGATGAGAGCGGGCAGAATTTCCAAAGGCAGGAGTCTGAAGGCGGGTGGCTGGGGGCGGGGGGGACGCCTACATGCCTCGGAGGACAGAGGCCTGTGACCCAGGTTGCAGACCCCCTGGAAACCCCAGCCCCTGCACGCACCTCTCCCTCCCACACCCCGTTTGAGGCAGCCACGCTCTTTCTGGCCCTCTTCGCTTTCCCTCCACCTTTCCCCTACTTGAAATGGCCCCACTTCCCCTTCATTTGAGGGCCCACACCCATCTCCTGGTTTCTGACGTCTCCTTCCTTCCTGAAGTTTTCCCAATCCTCTAATTAGTGCCGGGTCACCCATTTCTTTCTGGGTCCCTGGCTGTGTGCTCAGTGGTCACCTGTCTCCTGTCACAGCATGACTCTCCTCATCCTAGGCCACATGTAATTGGATGGCCCTGGCCCTATTCCATGCCAGGACCATGAAGGGCGCCCCACACATGGGCACACACGGTAGTGGCCCCGGAGCCGATGTGGGCTGGGTACCAGATTGTGGGAGGCAGGCCTGGTGCTGGGCAGGGGTGGTGTGGGCCTGCTCAGATTCTCGTCTCTTGTGGGCCTTGGGGTCCTCTCCCTCTCTCCCGGGACCTTGCTGACCTTGCCTGACCTTTGTCAGGGCTATTTTTTTCGTCTTCTTGGATCAGGTTATGAAAAACAGGAAGAATCATTAAAAGACAGAGCCTTTGGAGCCAGAATAGTGATTGCTGATTCGTTCTGCAGACACCAGAAGCTTTGTGCATTGTGACAGAGGGACTTTTCCTGCGGGCCTCAGGGAGAAGCTTCTCAGCCTCCTGGACCCCCGCCAGGCACTGCACCCGCCACGCCCTCACCCTCCTTTCCCTTTCATTGTAGACAGTTCGACATCCCTGTTTGGGGGACCCTCGGCTGGCTTGTGTCCAGAACCTTCCATGAGAGATCACCCCATTCCTTTTTGCTCAAAGTTTGGTCCATGGCCCAACCATGCTGGGGGTTTGTTATTGATGCAACTTCCAGTTCCCTTTCCAGACTGCAGAGCCATGATCTGCTCTAACAAGATCCCCAGAGAGATCTGAATCACGCTAATGTTTGGCAGGTGCTGGTCAAGTCCACTAAAAATTAAAAAAAAAAAAAGAAATAGGAGCTGGACATGATGATGTATACCTGTAATCTCAGCACTTCGGAGGCTGAGGCAGGAGGATTCCCATGAGTGTGAGACCAGCCTGGACTATATAGCAAGACCCTATCTTAAAGAGAGAGAGAGAAGGGGAGAGAGAGAGAGAGAAAGAGAGAGAGAGAGAGAGAGAGAGAGAGAGACTGACTTGTGAACTAGTGGCAAGGTTAATTTATTGTAACAGATGTTAGTGGAAAAGCAGTAACATACCCTTTGCGCTAATCTCTGTGGACACAGTTTGAAGTGGGGCCTCTGGTTCCTGCACCCTTCAGTAATTCCCCAAGCCCTTAGACAGAACCCAGCTTTGCTGCAGGACCTGAGCAAATGCTTGTTGAGTGAATAGTCTCTTGAATCCTGCCTGGGGCTTCTCTCACATCACTCTGCTGCCTTCTCTAATTACAGTCCCTTGGAGTAGCTTGGACAGGAATAGACAAGTTCCGTCAGGGGGATTTGGAGAGAGGGCCTCAAAGTCCTTGGCTTGCATTTTCTGGGCAGCAGAATCCCAGGTTTATGAGGACAGGGCCGGGCTTGCGTGGACAGATCGTCCACCACACCCGGGGCGGACGGGGTCTCTGCTGAGGGAGGAGGTTTCTGGTGGGCTAAGCCTCAGTGGTGAGGAAGCCAACCAGGGCATGCAATGGGGTATCTCGGGCAGCTTCGTCTCTGTGGCTGCTGACTTTGCTCTGTCCTGCCTGCGTCATCTTCTGAGAGGCCCTACTGCTTGGTCTCTTGAGATCTGATCTCTTTGGAGGGTCCGTTTCTCCCCGCGGGGATTTACTACTGATTTAACGTTTGGTTAGGGACCCTTTAGAAACAACCTTCCTTTCTGAGCGTGGCTTTGCGCCTTCCTCTGGTCACAGGACAGGCTCTCCCGTGTGGAATCCGCATCGGCCCGTGTGCTGCCCTGATGTTTACTGCTCCTGGGACCCATGGCTTCTGGTAGCCGGGAAGCCTCCCCTGCTGTGGGGGGAGATGGGTTTTAGCATTCTCTGGGTGAAGAAGGTAGCTCCTAGCACTGTGTGCCCGTGCTGGAAGTGACTTTTCTTTGGGAGAAAAGTGCATGTCTGTCATGGCTCCCAAATGGCATGCAGCAACGCTATTTTGCAGCCCTAGCTCGGGACACCAGGACCCTTTCAGCTCAGTGAGAGCAAGGTTATGCTCTTCCCTTCGCTAACTTTGCTGTCCTTGTCGGGTCACTGAGCAGCGTTCGCCTAGCGGTGCACTGAAATCCCCTAAGGGAAACCACAGCGATGCCTACCTCTGGTGCTTTCTTCCGGGAAATGTCAGAATCAGAAACTGGGATTTCACTTGTTCCTCTCATTTCCGACTTCCTTGCTTTTAGAACGGGCATATCCTTAATCATATGCAGTAGCTCATGGTTTTGTAGATTTCTTACTGTGCGCCATGTCCTCTCACATCAATAATCAGGATTATTTCATTGACATGTTCCCGCCGTGCTGTGACGCAGGTGGGGCCCCGCAGTACGAAGGCACTGAGTGACTTGCGTAGGCAGGAAGTGGTGGGAGCTGCACCCAAGCTTGGAGACTGGGCTTCAGAGCTGGGTGGGAGCCTGCTACAGCTGGCTTGTAGAACCAGATTGTCCCTCTGGGTTTCAGACTTATGCTGGGGACACATTTTTGTCTCCAGTAAGTCTTTTCCTTGTACACTAGTGTTTAAGTCATGTATTTTTTTGCTGGAAATAACCTTACACCTAGATACATAAGATGGTGAGGAATCTGTCACCCTGTGGCTTGGCTGAATGGTTCTGCTCCTTTTGTTTGGGGGCTCCTGGGGTGCCTGGGATGAGGGGTTGCAGTGTATCTGCTGCTGTACCTGTGCCTTTGGGGATGGCTAGGAATCTGGTGCCAGCTGGCACAAAGAGAGGGCTGGGCCTCTTTGCCCTCCACATGGCTTTTGTGTCATGTCACAGTAGCTTGGAGCCTCTAAAACACAGGACAGATGCTGCCAGGTGCTCTTAGGGCAAGGCCTGGAAATGGCCTGGCTTCCTTTCTGCCATTTCCTTGAGTTCAGTTGACTGCCGAAAGCATGGTTTGTGGGGTTCCAGATTTGGGAAAAGCTCAACTGTATGACCAGGTGGAGTATGATCGTGGTGGATCATACTGGATCAGAGGGTGGCTGTGGCTGGGAACCCTAGCACCTCCTCACCCCATTTCAGCTTTACCATTTTAGGTGAGGGATTTAAATAGCTCTCAGCCTCTGGTATTGTCCCTCTTCCCTATGGCTAATGGAGTCTCATGCCGCCCTGGGCAATGTCCTAAGTATTTTCTATCTAAGACTTCCTCTAGTCTTCTCTGTAGCCCTAGGCGGTATCCAGTGAATCCTCCCCAATTTACAGCCAGAGAACCTCACACACACAGGGCTGGCATCACTCACCAGGGTCACGAGGTGGCAGGGGAAGTGCTGGGACTGGAACCCGGCTCTGTGGCTCTCCCACGCGTGCTCTGCGTTGGGCTTCAGGTTCTGCCCTCCTTGCTGTCTCCTGGGCGGTGATGAGACATCGGTGAGCTGCAGTCAGGGAAGCGCTTGGTGGACACAGTGATGTCTACTCACAGCATCCACAGCCTCTGAGGGCCATGGCGGGCCACAGTCACCTGTCACTGGTCGGCTTAGACGAGGACATGCTATCCACTTCCGGTTTTCTTCCTGCAGTTCTAGGCAAGCTTCCTATTTCAAACAGGTGGAAGCCCCCGGAGAGCAGAGCTGGGTCCCCGCTCTGCCTCCTGCCCGCAGCCGGAGGTGGGCCCCACCTCGCCTGTGGACCGCAGCTTCCCTTTGTGCATCGCACTGGGTGCTGGGCTGGAACTCCCATGCTAATGCTGGCTGCAGACCCCTGTGTGACCAGCTGCACATTCTGGGGGATGGCAGGTGGGGGATCACAAGTTCAAACCCAGAGTGGGGAACTTGGGGAAGCAGTGAGACCCTGTCTCAAAATAAAAGAAAAAAAGATTTAAAAGGACTGGGGATGTGGCTTAGTGTGAGGGCCTGGAGTTGAGCCCCAGGATGAGGAAGAGAAATCGCCTGGGGCAGGACTTGGGCAGTGATAAACTGCAGCCTGTGTGAACCAAGGCCATGTGTTCAGCTGCCTCTGCAGCCCCAGCGCAGGGCGCTTCCTGGCATTCTGAGTCTGTTTGTCTGTCTGCTTCCTCTCGCTGCCCTCCAACACACTCATCAAGGTTCTCCGACTTCTGACCGTTCTCTCTCGGCGCTATTGTTTTCCTTGGCCTGAGATGGTCTTTCTGCTGCTCGCATCTGCCTGAGGCTACTTGTCACTGAAGCTAAGAAAAAAAGAAAATTGGGAGTTATTTTTTATTTCTCTTTGGTGCTCTCTCGATATGCAATGTGTCAGCCAGTGCCACGGCTCTGCCTACCAAATGCGCCCTCAAATCCACCCCATCCCCACCAGCACTGTGCCCCTCTGTGACGTCTTTCTCCTGGGTGTCCCCAGAAGCCCCTCCCTCGCCTGCCAGCTTATATCCTTCCTTATTTCCCACGGAGCACCCAGAATGGTCTATGACACATGGTGTGTCCCAGCACACGGAGGCATTCCGTCATTGTGCCATCTGTCATCTAAATCCATTTCGGATGTTTATGACAATTAAAGATCCACTGCCACCAACTTTCCTCAGCACACTGCCCTTTTGTGGAGCACACTCATCCCAGCCATCCCACCTTTCTGCAGCAGCTCCGAGTTCTCCTTCCTGGGGGTCTTCAGCTGCACTCTCCTGGCTGCCTCGATGTCCTGAATCAGTTCTAAGCATTTTCCTTTCAGGGTCATTTTGACTTTGCAGAAAAGCCAGAAGATGCCTGATGCCAGATGCGGTGGATAAGGACGCATCACCTTCGGACGGGCCTGCCTTTCTGTGGGATGGTGCTCGGTGGGGGTGCTCACTGCATTTTTGGATCATACTTGTACAGACATTTGTGAAAGGAGGCTCCAGAGCTGCTTCAGAAAGCGGCAAGAACAGTTCAAAACCGGGGTGGGGGGTATCTTGAGGAGGCTTCATGACAATGTGTCTTTTACTATAATACATTACTAAAGCACAAACATTCACTGTGGGTGCTCACTGCCTCTTCTAGTTGAAAAACAAAATATGACTGCCAGTAATGGTGGCACACACTTGTAATCCTGGCACTCGGGAGGCTGAGGCAGGAGGATTACTGTGAGTTCGAGGTCAGCCTGGGCTACAAAAGTGAGTTCAGAACCAGCCTGAACTGCATATTGAAAAACAAAAACAAAAACAAACAACAAAAGCGTGACTGCTCTGTTACATGGGCCTATGTAAACCATTTTGATAGTTCTGGGTTTTAATTTTCACACACAGTGACCTCTTTTGAATATTGGTACAGCAATAGAAAGAGAACCCTCAGTTTTATGAAAATCAAATCAGCCAAAGTACGTATTTTCTGGAATTTCATGTAGTGTACACTGATGATTTTAGGAGTTAAACATCAAGCTGGGGACACAGGCTAATATTCTTCTCCTCGAAACCCTTTTTTGTTTGTATTTTCTCTGTGATCTCTGCCTTCCATGTTGAATGGTTTGGGGGAAATGGCCAGTGGTGCAATATAGCCAGTATTTCTTTCCTTTGGGAAACCTCTTAGCCAATGTCTAGTGGCTGACCTGTGATTACTGCTAGAGGTCACTTTCTAAACTCTGCCACCCTAACCCTTTAGCTTGGTAATC
>PVLA01007316.1:0-107502 GCA_004027455.1 Hydrochoerus hydrochaeris | reverse complement strand
TCTTCTCTTCACTCCTATTTACTTCTCTCCCCTCCTCCCACCTCCTCTTCCCTCCTCTCCTCTCCAGGACCTTTCCTTTGGCATGAAGGGTGTGCAAACAGTGGGGTGTGATATTTCCAGAGAGCATTAGTTTGTTCTCTACATGCAGGAAAAAAAGGCCACGTTTCTTAGAACCCTGCCTTTTCCTCTGTAGACCTTAGTTCCAATGGATGTGTAATGCTGCAGCATCAAGTGAGCCTATCTTTAAATTTTTTTGTGTAAAAGGAAATACTTCCTGACTTAAATGATGGGTGCATTAAAATCCATAAATATTTGATCAGCACATGGTCCTCAGAGGGGCGCCTGTCAGAACAGCTGAGTGGTACGTGCACCTCTCTTTTGCTTGCCCCTTCTCACTTCACCTTCCTCCTCCCCTCACCCCAAACATTTGGGTAATCTATTTACTAATGAATTCAATATTAATGTATCCATTTTTCTCAGTTAGTGTCAGGTTTCATTAGGAAACATGGGAGGCCTGACATTAATCGCATGAAAAATGAGTCTCAGGGAAGCTGTTGGGCTTCTGCTTCTTAGCAGGAAAGTTCAGCAGGAAAAGACTTGGTTTTTTCCCTCTGTGTTCTTTGGAAGTGGAAGGTTGGGAAAGCAGCTTCTTTCCAGTGTTTGTCAGAGCAGCTGGTCCGATGACCCTGGAGGTGTGGCAGGCTGTGTATGCATGTGGGTACACGTGTGCATGTGTGTGTGTGATCTCAGTGCTTTCTGGAGGAGGACAAGATGCCCTTGACTACTTCTGCCTTCATAACTTCTAACTCTGGTGTTCCTTTCCAGTGCCGGCAAGGATTGTGATGTGGTGTGGTGTGGCAGAAAGAGCACTCATTATGTGTTACTCATTCAAGTTCCTACCCCAGCCCTGCCATTTGAAAGTTGTGTGATTAGAACAGTGTCAGTTCTCTCCAAAACTTGGCTTTCTCATCTGCAAAGTGGGAAATACTACCACTGATCATTAAGATAGCATATGATATGTGTACGAAGCCATGGTTGATAGTCTTGTGTCCACAAACCCAGGGAAGACTGGGTATTATGTTATCCATCTTCCCGTCAGCTCAAGCATGAGTCCACATGGGGTATGCAACTGTCCCATCATGCCCCTCAGTCAGTCTAAATGATAGGATCAACTGTCCCTGGAACAACTGCCTCACCTCACATGACCAATAAGAGCAAGCACTCAAACTGGAGTGACTGAAGTTGCCCACCAGCTGTGAGGTCAGGAGAAGCAGAGAAGAGAGTTCCCATCCACAGGTGCGCCACTTAATTTCTGTGGCTCATCCTGCAAGTGAAGATGATCTAATCATATTCCTAAACTCCAATCGAATCATTTAAGTGCTAAAGGTTGGTAGATTAGTGGTAGTGATGGGAGGGGCTGAAATGCTTTTCCCTGTATTTATCTCATATGGTTGATTTGCCTCATTGTTAATGCTTAGTAAAACAATAAAATTTAAAGTGTCTAGTATGATGCTTGGCACATACTATGTTCTTAGTAAATGCGAGTGCTTCTCTGCCCTGAGATCTTCCCTGATTCCTCTTCTCTTTTTTCTGAACTTTCTCAAGGATGGGCCTTTATCTTTTTCATTATAATTTATTGGTTACATTTTTCTGAGTATGTTTTATTACCTATTTTTTTTCTAGTTAGTTGCTAAACTCCCAAGGGATAGGTCCTTGACGTATGTGTCCTTGGCACAACATAGGTCATCTGAAACAGTTTTGGAAAGGATTTGAAGATGGGAGAAAGGGGAAATGGATGAATGAACTGATGAATGGCTAAGAATTGTAGCTGATAGGCTGGGGACGTGGCTCAGTGGTACAGTTCTTGCCTTGTATGCACAAGGCCCTGGGTTCAATCCCCAGAACCAAGGGAAAAAAAAAAAATTTTGAGAGTGTATATCTAAAAAAGATCATGGTTTTTGAGAAATTAAAAGATCAAGAAGACACATCCATTGAACTTGTCTTAAATATGGGATTGTATCAGGGAATTAGATATTCAAATGAATAATTTGGGTAGTAAGTAACAATTAAAAAATAGTCCAGTAATGTGCCAGGTACTGGAAGACTCACCTTCTCATTCACAGATGGAAAATCTTCCGTAGTCCTCCTGGTCCTCCCAGGTGTTCTGTGAGGATGAGAGGATGACGAAGAGGTATTGAACACTGTGAAATTAGGACTGGGGTTATAGATTAATGGTAAAGCACTTGCCCTAAATTCAATCCCCAGTACTAAAAACATTCAGTTTTTAGTACTATCCAGATTGTTATTGACTCCTTATTTGAGTTCATTGGTAATATAAAACCAAAATTAGATTCAAATAAATTATAGGGCATGGAATTGGGTAACATTTCTTAACTGGCAAAGCATGGTAACATCTTTCACCTCATTCCCTCATGAGAGAAGATAAGCCAACTTATTATACCCATTAGACTGACTTGTCCAAGGTCACCAGCATCTCACAACACTCATCCATCTCACACCCAGGCCTGGGATGCTGTGTTAGCAGTGTGTGTTCCATTGTTCCTCTTAACTGTGAGCTCACTTGGCTGGACATAGTGTGTCCTCTAAAGTGCTGTCTGTTTATTTGAAGAAAAGTCCTATTGTCCCCCTCATAATGCCTCAGTATCTGATATCTGCAAAACTTGAAGAGACTTTACTGTGAAAATTCCTGCATTCAGTTATACATTGCATGGAATACACGTAAGAGCTATCTGACCTCCAGAAAATCATTTTGTTCCTCTGATCATCAATGTGTCCATGTGAAAAATGGGTTTGCTGTTTTTACTTCAAGAGATCATCACAGAGGTTAAAGAACCGCACTCACAAACCACCTGGTGTTGTGTTGGCATTGTTGTGTCTGTCCACTGTCTTTTGCAGCATGGAGTAGGTGATAAAGAAATGAGAGTGACCTCTTTTCATTGCCCTGGATTCTACCTTTCCAAACATCATTAGGCTCTGCCACCAGGTTAATTGCTGGAATCCAAAAAGCATAGACCATTCCCTGTGAAGCGTGCTGTAATTCTTATTCCTTGCATAAGTCAACTTGCCTATGGCTTTCCTCCCCTCATGAAGCCCTGTGGACCCCTCTGTAAACTAGGAGCTCCCCATTTCATGGTAGATTTCTGAGAAGATTGAGAGAGGCCTTAGGGTTTTATGTGATTCTTAAATATTTACTGTTAAATATGATTAGTAAATATGTCTTTTAAAAATCCATCTCCATTCATTCAGTGTTAACATTATTCTTATTGATATATTTATTTCTTTATATTGTTTCTCTTTCCAAGGATAATGTTTGATAGCTTATGTATTATGCTACCGTAATACACAATACATTATATATATATAAATAAACACATGGCTAAGGGAAAGGTTGGAAGATCCATGCTTTTGTGCATATATCTAATTGTGTTTTGCATTTTTGGGGGAGATACCGGGGATTGAACTCATAACCTCACATTTGCCAGGCAGGTGCTTGTGCCACTGAGCTATATCCCCTACCCTATGTTTTTTTTTTTTTAATTCACCCTTTATGACAGAACTTGTCATAAAGGCTGAAGCTTCCAGTCCTTTAAGAATGATATGGCATGGTCTCTTTTCCTTTCCTTCCCTTCCCTTCTCCCTCCCTTTCTTCCATTCCTTCCTTCTTTGTTTCTATCTTCCTTGCTTTCTTCCTTATGTGTGTGTGTTTGTATGTGCATGTGTGTTTTACTGAGGACTGAAGTTAGAAAGTGCTAAACTTCATTGTCAGCCCTGTTTTATTTTGAGACAGGGTCTTATTACATTGCCTGGTCTCAAACTTGTGATTCTCCTGCCTTAGCCTCCTAAGTAGCTGGAATCATAGGCATGAGGCACTGTTCCAAGATTGATACTATCTTTTTTTTTTTTTTTCATCAGGAATCAAACTCAGACCTTCACCCTTGCCAGGCATGTGCTGTGCCATTGAACCCTATCCCTGGCCCTGATACTATTTATCTTGAGGGCCCAGTCTCACATGGACCTGATTCTTGATTTAGAACAAGAGAAAGGGGCCTTCTCAGAATTGAGAAGAGTGATAAGGGTTGGCCCTTTATACCATATTATGTGGCTAGATGGTAGAGAACCAACCATCCTAAGTGTAGTCATTAATATTTTTGAAAAATTAGGCTGGCTGGAACTTTGACAGTAGTGAATGATGGGGAGTTGGTATGGAACTTGAAAATCAGTTCATATGGACCAGGTACACACTAAATATGAGATACTCTCAGTACTCCCCAGAATCTGGAGGCCAACATGGGCTCCTTTCTGCAGACAGGAGCTAGGGACCAAGAAAGCTTACTTTTTGTCCCTGAAGGGAAGTTGAGAGCCAGTGCTAATCCTCTAGGATATTGGGCCTCACAATCCCTGGTTGCCCCTTTTCACCTCTTAAAGAACTTGCTTCAATTTTTTTGAACTCTCCCAGGCTGGGCATCAAGGAAACAAAGACCAAATTAACTGGGGCACAAGAAGGGTGGTGGTTAAATTTGTATAAGAGATGAGTGACAATGTAGGAATGGATGATTCCTCATAGTCTCCTGAGAGCTGTGCACATGCACACACACACACACACACACACACACACACACACACACATGTTCTCTCTCTCTCTCTGCTTTGACACCTCCTTCAGACTGTCACCATACCATGACACCTCCTGTCTGGGCCCTTGGTTTATAGACAGATTTAGGAAAGTACAGTATGGGAAATTTTCTGCATGCCTGGTGGTCTTTTTTTTTTCATTCCAGACCTCCTGCCTCCTTAAGCTGCCTACACTCACTGCCAATGTGTTCAATGAAGCTGTTGTGTGTTGTTAATATTGTCATGATTTATGAGCATTGCTAAATGTGTGCCTGGAATAATTTCATTTCCTTTTCTTTCTTTTCTGTTTTTTCCCCAAAGAGCAGCACGAAAAGAAAGTGGTGAGAATTCAACCCTGTGTTCTAATTTTAATTCTGCAAATAGACATGGGTTGTAATCTTAGTTCTGCAACTGAAGTGTTCTGTGAAGTTGAGCAAATATCTCTCTGCTTCTTGCTCCATCTATATTATTAGATGGAGCGATGTTTAAAGGGCATTGTGGTTCTAGGAGTTTGTGATTTGATTGATGCAAGCAATTCCTTATTCAGTGAAGAATAAAAGTAGAAGGTCCAGTTGTCTTGTTTGAACCTCAGTTTCTCAACCAAAATATAAGAAAAGATGGAGTTCAGGACATCTGCAGGTTTAATTTCATATAGATGATAATGAAATGTGCTTTCTATAATTCAAGTGCAAAGTCAGCTCTTGGCAACTGGTACCATTGGAGGCTCAAATAATTTGAAACATAAGCCTTTTATGCTCCAGATAAATCTTTATCTAACACAGGGCTCCATCTTTAGATTGAGTTTCCTAACATAGAGATATTTGTATTGTGTTCAAGTCTAGTACTTCTCAAACATAGCAGCTTAAAGTAAAGAAGTTACCTTATAAAAGTGTAGCAATTTAGGCACTATTATTCCTTCATTTTTTCTTTCAATCAATATTTATTGAGTGCCTACTACATTCCCGGAACCATTTTAGATTTTAGGAAACCAGAAAGATTCAGTCAGATGCTTTGGCGTCTTAGAACAAAAGAGAAAATAAACATTTAAATATATATATGTAATGAAATTTAAGTTAGCAATAAAGACTATGAAGAAAATTAAGCACTGTAATGCAGTGGAGTGCCTGGGGGTGCAGGATGGGAGTTGTTAGGATCACTGCCAGGAAGCAGCAATTGAGTGGAGACTTGGAACATGAGAAGAATGAGCCACAGGAAGTACAGAAAACAAAGCATTCCGAGGAGAGGGAGTGATGAATATAAAGCTACCAAGGCTGGGCAAGCGTGGCATGCAACAGGAACTTAGGGAGGAGGCCAGTGTGGCTGGAGCTAGGTGGGGAAAGGGATCCAGATGGGTAGAGACTTAATGAGGGGAGACAAAGGGATGACACGTGCATTGTTTTGTCATCAATACTCTTCCTACTGCTAAAGGAAGTCTGGCATACCATTCCTTGTATGAACACTTTCAATCCTAAAGGAGAGTACTGTTCCTGTTATAGTCAAAGACATCTCAAAGATGTGGCTGATGTGTGCTTGTGTTAGGGGTCAGCTTGACTTTGTGTCACTCCACCCAGAATGGCATTGGGTGGGGGACCATACTCTTCATCCAATCTCTTCCTTCCCTTTCAGCTCTGCAGAGAGGAGTGACTGACAGGCAGTAGAGGATTTGCTTGGAGCCTGACTCAGCAGACTGTGGTTCTTTGCCCACTTGGTTGGAACCTAGCCACACCCTTTGTTCATCGATTATCTCTGGCTGCTTTCCCACTACAGTGACCCTGTTAATTGCTGGACAGCCCACATGGCCTGCAAAGCTGGAAGTTCCCTGACCTCTGGGATGGGTTGGAGAGCAGACCATGTCCTCCAGCCTCGCCTTCTTGCATCAAGCCATTAATCTGGACTAAGAGTCATGTGTCATATGGAAGGGGCAGGAAACTGGACCCCTGCCCAGCGCTAGCACAATTCATGGTGTGACTACAAGAGAACTTGTTCCTCTCTCATTTCAGTTATCTTATGTTCAAAATGGGCAAACTGGACATGATCTGTAGCTTCCAAATTACCTTAATAGCATTTCCCACTGAAGTCTTATATAGAAGCCCCATAGCTAAAATAGGATTTAAAATCTATTCCAATTGAACCTCTCCAATCTTCCTGCCGTGACCCTGGAACACTTTCATGGACACCATTAGATTACGGCACTTTGGGGGCAATCTGAAAATCACTAGATCATTTTAAGCTTCATTGTGGCTCTCACATTCTCTGTTTATAATGAAGCTGGGTGGGTTGCTCCTATATGGAGATATTGAGAAAAATCAGTTTTCTTCTCTGCAAATTAAATTTTCCTTTGGCAAGAGAACACATTATCTTTCCTTTCTGGCCCTCAATTTCCTCATTTATGAAATGAGAATGGTCATGCGCACTTCACAGAGCCATCCTCAGAATTCAATGAGGTGGTGTGTGCCAAGGGCCAGGTGATGAGGTGGAATAAACAGGAGTTGGGTGCCTTCCAAATATAGCTTTAGGAATCCACTTTTTAAAAAAAAACTTAGCTGAGATTTAATTCACATACCGTATTGTTTAATCCTTTAGAGTGGACAGTTCAATGGATTTCAGCCATGCACGGATATGTGCAACCATCACCAGCAAATTTTAGAATATTTCATCACTTCCATCATAAACCCACACCTTAGCTATCAGTTTTCTATCCCCCATATCCAACTCCAGCCCAAACAACCATAAGTCCACTTTCTGACTGTACCATGTTAATGGAATCAAAATATGTAGTGTTGTTTTTTCACATTAGTAAATATCACATTGTCTCTCTAGTGTAAAACATAATAAGACTGGACAGAATAATTGTATCCAAAAACTATGTAGTGTTTTATTACTGCCCTCTTTCATTTAGCCGAGTGTTTGTAAGGCTCATCCATGTGGTCGCGTGTATCAGTGCTTCATTGTTTTTGGACCCATCAGTGTCTCATGTGAAGTTGAAGTTTCATCAGCTGGTGGACATTTGTATAGTGTTCACTTTTGACTGTCATAGATTCTGCTGTTATAAATGTCTATGTGAACAGGCATCAGCTGTTACATCAGGCAAGTGGCCACAGCCACTTTCTCCTTTATTAAATGGGCCAATTCTGCATAGTGTGTAGACGTGTCTTAAAGGTAGTAAGATAGAGGATCACAGGAAGCATAAAGTCTGACAGGCTAGACATATAATAGAATTGTTTATTATTATTATGAGACAAAGCAGGTGCTCATCCTGAACAAACAAATGAAACAAGGTGCATCCTTTTCCTTTCTTCTCTTCCTATTGGCATGGGGTGAGATGCTGGTCCATTCAATGGATCTTATGTTTTATAGCTCTGGGGGTTATCTATCTTTCAGATAGTGGCTAAGGAGCCTGCTTAGTGAAGTCTGACAGAAAATTACCATCTTAGAATATGTGTGAAAATTAAATGGAGCATGAATGGAGGATTGTTGAGGAGAACTAAGAAAACTGTGGGAAGAGGAAGGTAATTATCTTTTTGCCTTCCAATTTTAAAAGGGAACCAAGATCTTTCTGCCACTACTTTTGCAGTAAAACCCAGAAATTAAGCTTACAAACTTTAAAAAGAAATTTAATAAGTTTTTGAGTTTTGGGTATTCTTCAAAAACTACCATCAGAGTCAAAGTTCTGATGAGGAAAAGTATTTCAAGACTGTCTTGGTAATTAAGCATGTTCTAAGAGCACCCACAGTAGGCCAAGTGCATGCATGGTACAAGCTACTCCCATATTCTTTAGTTCTTTCTCTGCATATACTACGTATATTCCCGTTACTTCTTACTAGCATTGGTGATAGAAGTATCAGTGAAAAAAGGCAAATTCACCCTTCCTCTAAGAATACACAACTGATCTCACTTAATGGAGGCAAACACTGAGGCTCAGTATATGTACACTGTACAGTTAGTAGAAACTTATGGAAATTCCTATCTGTCTTCAAAACCTTTGTTCTTCCTGTTAAACTGCACCATTTGGACAAATATCTGAAGGGAAACGGACTCCTGCAAGCAAGACTCTTCTGGTCTCTACCACCTAATTCTCTCTGGGTTAGTGTTGAGAGAGAATCCAACATTCCAGAGGTGACATGGGATAGATGTCTGTTTCTCTTTCATGTGTCCCATGTTCTAGTCACTGGGATGTGACCCGGTGTCTTTCCATTTCATCATATGTCCTGGATTCTCAATTTTTTTCATAGACCAACATGGCTTTCCAGACCCTATCCTTTGCATGCAGATTTTAGATATGTGACTTAGTCCCTTTTTGTTGTTGTTGTTGTTGCTGCTGAGACAAAATACCCAACAATCACAAGTTAAAGGAGAAAAGGTTTATTTCAGTTCACAGTTTGTAGAGGTTTCAGTCCATAGTTGGCTCCTACCAAGGCAGGATAGAATGACAGAGGGCCATCACAGAGAAGAAACAATCCACAGCAGAGCAGGCAGCAAGCAGCCAGCCTGCCTTCTTTCAGTCCATTCATATTCCATCCAGACTATAAACCTATTGATTGGTGCCACCCTCACTCAAGGTAGGGGTTTCCCACCTGCAGTGTATCCATTCGGCCACATCAAGAACTATGCTAATCCAGGGCTGAGGATTTAGCTCAGTGGCTTAAGCACCTGCCTGCAAGGGCAAGGTTGTGACCCCAGCACCAAACAAACAAACAAACAAAACAAAACAAAAAAAACTATGCTAATCCAACCAGGGAACTAATCCACTTATTACACAACAACCTTAATTCCTATTCACACACCCCAGATCCAGACATCTCCAGATTCTGCCTATGAATGCAGGAGGCTTTGGGTGGGTGGGGAGGCATTGAGATACAATCCATAGCCACATATAATGGAAAAAAGTTTTAGGAGTTAATCATCCTTCTTCTGCTTATCTTAGGAATTTGTTGCAAGTTGAAATAACTTTGATTTATGCATCCCTCTAGCCAGCATTCCTTTCTTAGTTGCAACTATCTCCAAGGGAGGATAGAAATTGCCCAGTAATCTTGGCAGACTCTATTATTGCTGAAAAGAGTAGATTGTGTTTCTAGTTGTGTAGAGAAGATGAACTATCCCTGCTACAGTCTCTCTCCCCACATGCATTTGTGGAGGCTCACATGGAGAGATGGTGCGATAAGGAGAAAGAAGAAAGGTGATTTCGCTGAAATCAGTGTTTTACATCAGTGGTCAAGGTGAAGTGTTTAAGTTAGGATGGGAAATATGAACTCCTGGCTTCTCTCATGCTTGGTACCAAAAGAGCCATGGTTTCCTCTTCCTTTCTGCTATCTGTGATGGTGTCACAAATGCCCAGGAGTTCCCCCAGGAACCAGCCTAGAGAGGCTTTGGAGAGAGGCTCAGTGTGAAACATTCTGCTCTGGTTTTCCTTTCATCCTCAACATCTGACTAAGCTCTCATTCAAGGGGTCTCAAGCGGGCTCATTTTCTACTATGTTTATTGGTTTTTTTGGAAGCCTTAGGCTGAAGTGTATAAACATGAGCAGTGGTTCCTTGCTACCTTCTAGAAAAGACTCAGAATCATTCCTTCCTTGGGCTTGTATAGAGCAGTGAGCTGGGAGAGGGTAATGGAAAAAGATGTCCTGGGTGGTCCCTCCTCAGGGGCAGTAACCACATCAGCTTATCACTTTGGTTATAGGGATACTGTAGGTACAGAGAAGCAGGTCTTCAAATGTGTGCAGAAGTGATTACCAAGGACTATAGAGTTTCAAAGACCCGTGGTTTCAGTACACACCCCACCAGTTACTTAATCCTTCTGAGTTTCAGTTTCTTCCCTTGGAAATAAAAGGTTGTAACAGTTCACACTGCATAGGTCAGTGTGATGATTAGAAGAGATAGTGCATGAGAAGCGATGAATATAACCTCTGAGGACAGTGTGTGCTTACCAATGAGGGACAGAGCCGATATTATTTCACTGTTGAGCCCAATTCCTGTAAACAACAAATGGTAGGTATTACCATTGTACTCTCCTAGTTTTTTCTGGACCCCTTTCAGACCTAAGCAGCTACAGAATGCAGGCAATGTATGTGGAATACTGTGATCTACAATCTCTTGCCAGGTGATCTTGGAAAAGGAAGGGGATGTGGCCCCCTTCTCACCTCTCTCACACTCCCCTCCTGTATCACATGGTTGATTAAAAACAGAAAGATTTTCTCTTCTGCTTTCCTGCTGGTCCTTCCAAAACCTAGTTCTATTTCATTCTCACTCACAAGCTACATGAAACCTGAATGCTGTTTACAAAATGAACTTGGTCCTGTCTATCAAGGAAGAAGCATACATTTGCTTCCACGCTTCTCCTTCCTTCAGACTGCTGAGTAGCTTGTGCTTTCTTGCTTGAAGGATCATGAGCATTCTTTTCTGTTTGCATATCCCCAGCCCAGACCTGGTCCCCACAGAATACAGCCTGGGTAACAAGAGACAGAGAATGATCTCTGCAGTGTCTGCCACGAGCCTGTTTTTGTAAAGTTGTTTCATTTATTTGAAAAGCTAACAAATTCATATGCTAAAAATTTCATAATATACAAATAGAAAAAAGACAATCATATTGGAAGGAGCAGATTAGAAAAATTAACTGCTTAGCTTGAAGAAAGTGGAGCGGTTGCTTCTTGCCCAAAGCAAGGACTACAACTTAATCCTTCTGCTTTTATTTCTTAGCACAAATGCTCAAATACTTCTTCCTCTTCCTGAAATTCTTTCCTGGCAGTTTACAGAAGGCCATTCTTCCCTGACCTTCGGGGCTTCCAGACCTTCTGAGTAGAGGTCCCCTTGCTCTGCATTTTTAGCAGGAAGTCACCTTCCTTCTCTGATCTCCATAGATTAGGTCTCTTCTATACATTCCATAGAGCCCCGGAAAAGCAAATTATTCCTATCTCCCTGACTTCCCAAGTGAATATGCTTTCTGTTATTCTCTCTAGGAGATTAGTTTTAATCACCAATGCTCTGCTGGATCTGCCATTGCTGACTGCTTGCAGCCATTGCCTAACCTGTTCACATGTCTCCCTTCTCTCTGTCTGGCTTACCTGAAGGGCAGGTAGTGAAGGAATGGAAAAGGTCCCACATGCCCAAATCTGATTCAACTTGGTTGTGTGATCCAGTCAGCCTTCAACTGCCTTTTCTACCCATTTTGTTGGGATTACAAATGAGACCACTTGGCATTCCTTCAGACAGTGGTGAGGACTTGATTAACAGTCATCAGGGAAGTGTTTTTCATAGTGTATAGACTATGTGGAGGGCACCGATCAACTTAGTAACTATAATAATGAAGCTGGTGAGAAATAGCAGTGGCCATTCAATGTGAAGCCTTTGAAGGGACAGGTCATGCCGAGAAGTAATTCTGGAAGTTGGCAGGTATTCATCTAGCTGCTCCAAGTATTCCTAAAGCTTCTAGAGTTTGGCTTCCCTCTTTCCTCTTCTTGGCACTCTATCTTTCAAGCTGCAGGGTCTGCACATTCCATACTATCTTTCTCTGTTCCCACCCATCCCAACTGATCATGTTTTCAACTTCATGCTTAACCTTAAGGAACTGGCCCAAATTCCTAAAATTTGTGGATACAGAAACTTAACCTTAAGGTGGGGTTAGGTTTGTCACTCAAGGTTATAGAACAATTACAAAGACTTAGCAATGAGACCCAAAGTCCTAGGCTATGAACAAGAGACCTTGTTCTATATACACCTCTTGCCACCTCTGCCTTTGGGTCCCTATGGAATTTCTGTCCTACTTTTCATGTAGGCTTGTTTATTTAGACAGAGCAAACAATTGTTGAGCAGTTACTGTTTGCCAAACTCTGTGCTTGGCTTCTGAGCACAAAGCATGTTTAGCACATACTAGGTGTTCAGTGAATAAGTTGAATGATTGTCTCATTCATCAGTAATCCTCATCTTCTAGAATAATGCACGGGGCTTACTTGTTCAACAAATTTTTACTCAGTAATAATAAATGAGCTTTTAGCAGCATCCTAAGGGACATTTGCACCAGTTTTTTTGTCTCCCAATTCTTTTTTCTTTGTATTGCCAGGTGGAACTTTCTTGGACATAACACCGATAGTGTCACATCTCTGGGCCTTGCTCACATTCATTCCCTACCCAACACATTCACACTTCTTTGCTGGGCATGTCTGGCTGTTGAGATGTGGGCTCAACACCCCCCCCCATCCTCCCATAGCTTCCTTCTTGAGTGTGAACTTCATCCAGTATGACCTGTTTCCCAACCAGATACATTCCCATGCATTTCTCTCTCAAAATCATTGCTTATCTGTTCCTATTGCCTGAAATCTGTTTTCTGTAGAGATTCTTATGTGCCCTCATAGGGACTAAAGAAATAATTAGGATGGGTTCAAATGTCCTTTGTGTCCTTGAGGGTTTAATTTTTATTCACTCTTCAATGCACTTTAGCCTCCATCTCATCATCTCATCTGTGAGACCTTTCTTACCCCTGTCACTTCCACATAGATTCCACATACATTTTCCTTGGCATGTGCAGTTCTTTGAGGATGGGTTCACTTGGCACTTCCTCTGACTCCCGTGTTCAAGTGCTTAGAGGTGCTTAGAGGGTTATTATATATCCCCAATGTCTTACAAAGGTAAGTGCTCCAGTCTTTTGTATGGAAGCAGTGAGTGTATTTTTATGTACTGTTTATGTGATTTAAGCTTTAGTGTATGCTCTCCCCACCCCAGTCACCAATAGAAGTAGTATATTCATTTTTCTCCTGAAGAATTTTTTGGGGGAGCAATTCAGCATCTCTACTCACATGTAGCAGTATTATTTGTATGCTTGTTCTATTCTTACATCTATGATCAGCATCCAGGTTTAGTCCTGTGAAAGATGGGTATCAGCTTCCAGATTTACTCCTATAAAAGAGGGGTAAGGGGACAGTGAAAGCTTATTTGAATCTTGGCTCCATCAAGAACTGGCTCTATGACCTAGGGCAAATCCCTCTTTACTTCTATATCCTTATGGAGCTCCATAACTACAAAGAAGTCATCAAGAAGTCATCAGAGTAAAATTAGAGACCTCAAGCATTCTGCCTCCAGGCCACATCTGGTGTGCAGATATTGTTTCGTTTGGCTCATAAACTATTTTGTGTTTTTCGGTACTTTTTTAAAAGCAGATAAATTTCCAAAATGAAGGGAAAAATGAGAAATTTCACACAACAGCTGGATTTCTAGCTTCTCTTGAAAAATGAGGGAGACTGCCAAACTGGGCTTCCTTCCTGCATGGCAGTGTGTGGATGACACTCGGTCCTGTTGCTTCTTTTGAAAGGGCTGTGGGTACCTGAGTCCTCACGGTACCTCCCTAAAGCCACATGTCAGTTGTCATTTGCCATCAGCCATGTCCTGCTGTTTTTCTATCAATTCTGCTTCACTCATTTATACAACCTGCCTGGGATCTGAAAGCCTTGAGTTTTGGGCTCTTGAATTAGATGATTATTAAGGGTACATTTGACATTTATTTCCTCACCCCCTTTTTCTTCCTCCATTCACCTCCCAGCCTCTCCATCTCTAAATCATCCCTCAATTCTGCTCCAGTCATTTGTCAGGGAGAGGGCTGGAGGAAGTGGCATTATCTTGACAATGGAACATTTCTCCCTTCCTTTAATCCCTGCCTGTCCATCCTAATTACCTTCTTATCAGTTTCCATGAGAACACTCAGCAGGTAATTAGTGGAGGAATCCTCTAGGAGTCAGGTGGGAAGGGAAGCAAGGGAAGAAGATACCTAATCAAGGAAGGAGACTGAGAGACACAACCATGTTCTCGGCTTATCATATGGTCACGCTGGTTCTGCCCTGCTCTGACTCAAGACCATTGGACTGACTGTGGTAATGCACATCAGAAAGGCTGCCTGGCAAGGCCATGACAACACAGCAGACCAAGGAGGGCAGCACTATCTGCCTTGGGTTTTAGGCCCAGAGAGTGACAGGGCCGGACGTCCCCCAGTGGGTAATCTGCAACAGTTCTGTGCCATCTGCAAAGCAAAGCCAGACTTGATGCTGACCAGCAGGAGTCTGGCTTGACATCAGCCTCTCCTGTAGGGCTCACAGCCAAAAGTCTACACTTCAGATGGCATCTCTTGTCTGCCTGTTTTATTAATAAGTAAGTTACATGGGTGATTCCATAGTCTCTGGCCAAGAAGCTTTTCCCTTAGCATCTAACTCCTGTCCTCTGGAGTTCTGAGTTCCTGAAACATATACAGTGTCATAGGCCCATGCTTCCTGAGGCTGCCCAACTCATCCCTGCTCCCAGGGTCCCCAGCTTCAAGGGCCCAGGAAAAGTTCTCCTTCTGCTTTACATTTCCCTCCTTCGAGGCTCAAGTACCTTTATATCCTGTCTCTTCCTTCCAGAAGCTTGGTCTATGTCTTTTGTTTCTTTCTAAAGATTTTTGACTCTGTAGCATCTCCCCTTGTATATCATAAGACTTTCCAAATCCTTAGCACACCTGCAAATTTTGGCAGCAATCAAGTCCTGGCTAACTATTCAGCCTTATCTCTTGCCAAAACCTACTGCTGCCTCCCCAGATCTGTCCAAAAAGATTAGCCATATCAAACGTTTTTGTAGGTTTTTGAAGGTCCCTTTCTGGATCTGTTGTTTCGGGAATGTTCCCAGTTGTTCTCTGTGACTGGGACCTTCCTCTTCCCTTGGGAAACCTTGTGCATCATGTGAGTTTGTGTGGCCGTGGTTGGGTTGGGCATCCACCTTTGCGTCCCTTAGCAGGATGTGATCATCCATCAACTTTTTTCACATGGTGTTATATTCTCTAAGGGCTGATTGGCACATCTTTGTCCCAGTCAGAAGGACACAGGACTGATCTATCTTGTTTCTTGTTGTGTTTCCCAAATCTAGCATGGCATTGGGCACTCAGTAAATATCTGTGGATTCATTAAACCAATTGTGTTCAATATATGTAAATTCAATTCAATCTTGAATCCCTGTTTTCTCATTTGTAAAGTACCCTAATAGCAACATAGCTAGCACAGAGACTGAAAGCAAAAACAAGCATGAAGAGTGAAAAACAATTTTGATGTCTATAACATAGAAAAGCAATTTAGGTTGTCTACAACATGTTTTCATGACAATAATTAATAATAGGGAGCAGGACAAAGCTGGACATATTTCACACTAATACAGAAGATTTCTTTGTGATCACAAAATCTTCACTCATTTATACCTCAACCTCCATTGTCTTTCAGTGTATCAAGGGCTGGTGATTTAAAATGAGAGTAAGAGGTAAGATGGCATTCTACAGGTGGGGGTTGGAATGGAGCCCTCATTGTAGATATTACAAGTTCCTTATGGTAACAAAGTCATAAACCAGGTTTCAAGCTAACATTCACGGTCCCCAGGATCTGCCTGAGATGTGCTGGAGACAAGTGAAATTAGGTGGAGTATGGTGGTGGTGGTGGTGGTGGTGGTTGGGAGAATTTTCTGCAGTTGCAGTTTGCAACAGAGAATGTAGCTGCAGAGAGGCAGAGATAGGACAGCCAATCCATGTCTGGATCTGTGTAATATAGCTGATTTTCCATTTTTTAAAATAAATTGTTATTTGCAAGGGAGTGTGTATGTGTGTGTGTGTGTGTGTGTGTGTGTGTGTGTGTATGGGTTTGTGTGTATGTTTGAGAAGACTTACTCAATATATCAGATTCATTGTGGGAATGGATACAGTTCACCCTCCAGGGCTGTCAATCTAACTCAGTGCTAAAACTAAATTTAAAAAGTTGCAGTGAGAAAGAATTGGTATATATATATTCCTTTATTAAATTCTGGACTTGACTCTGGGGAAGTAGAGGGGAAAAAAAATCATTGTTCTTACTCCAGTTCCCCAAATGTCCCCATTACTGAGTAGGTTGAAGGAGTGTAATAATGCCACCAGAGACAGGAGGGAGTGTTGAAAGTGCCCACTGTTCCCTGCTGCTGTGCTGACACCTCCCATTGGCTTGAGTCTCTAGCTGCTTGACTGGAGTCCCACTTGTGTCTGCTTGGGTCCCTAGGTGCACACTTCACTTCACAGCCCCGAGTCAACAAAGCCTGTAGATTGGTGAAGAGTAAGTAACAGGGCTCATCCCTGGGCCCAAAGACTGATGACAGTGGATGCTACAATCAACTATTCTCTATTCTAGAATGCAAGATGGGCCAGCATGCAAGTGAGAAGACAGAGGGTCAGGCTGGCAGAGGGGAGCCATAGAGACTTTAGATCATATGTCCAGTTGTGCCATTTTCTACCTATGTGACATCAGATGAGTTATCTCTGCTCTTTGGGAGCCAGTTAATTTCTAGAACCTAGGCTGATAACAGCCTATAAAGCAGAGTTGCTGTGAGGATGTGCTGGGATAGGATGCACGGTGGGCCTGACGCATAGTTGAATGTCGTTAATGACCTGTTCATGCATTTATTTATTTTGTGCTAGGGCTTGGTGTTGGGGTAGAGAGTTTACACATAAACAGAGCAGAGCTCCTGTCCTCACAGAGTGAAAGGTTTAGCTCAAGGTTGCAAAGAGAGCTCCAGTATGATAGGGAGAGTACAACTGGCTGCAAAATGCGGGAGGGAACAGTGTGTCATCCTATTTCAGGGGGTCCTTGAAGACCGCAGAGGCCCTGGAGTGGAGGAGAAGTGTAGATGTGACTAGTGGGAAAGGGGTAGAAGGAGAGAATATTTTAGACAAAGGAAATAGTAGGTAAAGTCTGGAGTGCTGAGAGGGACCATGGCTAACTCAAGCAACCTGGAGAGTAGCTCTGTGTTTTGAATTAGCAAATCCTTATCATTTCACTCTACAATCGTAGTTATCAATATGAAGAGATTTTTGCTCCTTGATGGATATTTGACCCAATTTGGATACTTTTTTGAATGTTAAAACTAATGGAGTGAGGTTATTTGCACCAAGTACCTTGGAATGCTGTTTAATATCCAACCTGCAATGCACAGGATAACAAATAATTACGCTGCACAAAGTGTTAGAAGTTCCTGTGTTGAGAGACTCTATTCTAGAGCATAAAAACTAAGCCCAGCAGAGAAGGTAGTTACCTGTTTGATTTAAGATGAATCGCAGATTCTCCCCTTTTCCTGTCCCAGACATCTCCTAATCCTGCTGTAGTGCTGACCACTTCTTTCTTAGCATTGAAGATTTATGACAGTGAAGGAGATGCAGGTGGTATCTCTGACTTGGTTCCAACTTTCAGAATTATTTACCAGCAGCCATTTATACATTAGCCTGAATCATGCATCAGATCATCTAGTTGTTTAGGAAGTGTGGCAGGAATGGGATGCACATGTTTTGGTGAATGTTTATAAAGTTCTGAAACTGGGTTTGTAGAGTGCTGAGAAGTCTGCAGAAAAGTACTAAAATGTAGGGATGATCCCTATAGCTAGAGATGTCTATGGCCATACCAAAGTCAAAAATATTTTGTTGAGTATCTTCTCTTGCACTGACAGTGATGTAAGTATGCCAAGGCATATTTTTTCCTGCATAATTTCACTGATTTTTCTTCTATTCAGCCCACACATAATCACTGAGTATCTACCACATATCATACATTGTTTACAGTGTTGGACCTCATGGTTTGTTTATTACCCACTCCATTTTATAGCAAAGGAAACTGAGATCCAGAGTAGAGATTCTACTACCAAAATCTATGGAACCTAGACTAATATCCAGGGCACCTAATACCCAGGCAGGTCACCTGTCCATGGATTGCTGCAGCTGTGTTTCTCTCACCACCTGGGGTGGTACTTGAGTTTTGATCTATATCAAAAAACATAAGGTAAAAGAAACTGTGGAGCACAGTGCATGTCCTTCCTTGGTGGAAGAGTGGAGGAGATATGGATTTTATACGTGAAGAATGAGCACAAGCAATAAGCTGGAACATCAGGCAACCCATCTGCTCAGGCTGACTCAGCAGCCTTCCCATTTGGTGCTAAGGCTTCTTCTTGATCCCTGTAGTCCCAGGCAGGGGTGCAAACGGGGTGGGTTATGGCCCATCCGATGGGGTGATATGCCTAATGAGGTTTGAGTGGCCGTTAAGGGAGCTTGGATTGAGGGAGGAACTTTGTGACCCCTTGCTCAGACTGTAGGGAAGGGCATCAAAGAGCAGAGGAAGGAGCAGACGGCATGTCTGAATAGATGTCCAGAATCTGGCAGAAAGTTTTGGTTCTGACCATTGAACAGGGGCAGAGTGACATGAAGTTGACATGGATTTTAAAAGTAGAAGGCCCTGAGATAGGAAATCCTGAGCTACTACTTCCTAGCTCTGTGGCTTTGAGCAAGTTTCATAGCCTCTGTTGCCTGATTCTTCACTGACTTGAGAGAATATAATCACTCTTTTAGTATGGTAGTAAGAAAGAAGCAGGATCCTATATGGAAAAGCCCTCACCCATGTTAAGCTCTCTTCCTCTTTCCTCTGAGTCATACAAGACAGAGATGTTTGATGATTTTTCCAACCTGAGTATGGCATAAAATCACCCTGGTTGGAAGTGGCTTAAAATGTTGACTCCTGGACTCCAGTTAAAATTCCTGGGTCCAGTTAATGTGTGCCCTGGCAATCTGTGTCTCAGCAAGCAGCCCATTGCTGCTAAGCCCCGGTTTCCTCAACTGAAATAACAAAAGGGAGATACTTTTTCATATTCTCTGAAATGAAATACATGTCTTCAGTGCTGAAATAGGCTCAGTTGGTTGTTTAATTTGGCTTTCCCAACTACCTTGAAAAGTAGGTATTATCCTTAGGCCTATTTTGTGACTGAGTCTTGAGAACCCTAAATTTGGCTTTAGAGAACCCTTTTTTGCCTGATCATTCAGTGAGTCAGTTCTAATGTTTTCAGATGACCCATGTGGAAGTAGAAAAATTATGCAGCTGAGAATGGAACATACTTTGTTTCCCACTAAGTGCCTTGAGGTTCTTGGACATTACTACCCACTGTATCTCTAGATCTCTTGGTGTCAGTTTCCTGATAGGTAAAATGGGGATCCACAGATGAGGGAGTGAATTCAGTCACCTCTTTTATTGTTGATAATGCCCTTGAAGTTGACTAAGGCAAAACTGTCATTCTCATTTTGTAGGAGTGTAAAGTAGACTAACTTAGTTGAAGTTATACAATTATAAAGTGGTAAAATCTTGGCTTCGTTATATATTTTTTTCATCCATGCTAAAAGCCCCACTGTGCTCCAGTGATAGAGGATTGGACCAAAACATACCTAAAAATTATTTGAGCATTAGATCAACATGTGGGAAATGCAACCTCAGATCTGCATCAACATCTCCTTATGAGACCTCACTAGCACTGAATAAACAGCACGTGCAGTTTTAATTTTTTTTACACATACTACTAATCTCTGTTAGTTCATCAAAAAGAACAGTTTGTGCTGTCATTGTTTGATCACTTTTTATGCCTAGATCTTATAACCTGAACAACTGTTTCTAAGATCACAAAATGCAATATATAAACTGGTGTTGATTTCTTACTGTGTTTTTAGATTCTGTATTAATTCTATCCTTTTTTTCTGTTTTGCTTTTTTAAGATTGAAAAAAAGTTTAAAGAAAAAGCACGTGCAAAGAAGAGTACAGCCTTTAATGATTACTTTGATCTTATCAGAATAAACAGTTCTCAGAATAAACAAATAGTTCATCCCTTGGAAGAGAAGGAACTTTTCCCATGAGTCTTTGGAAGAAGCAGTTTTCTAAGTGGTACCCTGTATAAGGCAAATATGCCTTAATTTTCCTCCTACAGTGGCCCTACACCTTTTCCAACTCAGAGGAACAATGCGCTAGTGCCAGGCTTGGTCCTTCCTGAGTCCTTCATTTTCACAGAGTGGTTTATAGCAATAAAGGATTGACATAAGCATCTACCTTGTATTATTCTTTTGGAGTTTATATGAGACAGACTACATGGATCACTTGGAAGGGATCAATGTCTATTCTGACAACCATTGGCTCATAGTTACTTGTATTCAGGCAAACTGTACCTGCACGTCTGGAGATCTACTTTGAAGTTCTTCTATGTCTGAATACTTAATAGTGGATTTAATTTTCTTTTTCTTTGAGGAGGGCTCTGAGTTTCAATTATAAGGACATCCAGGCAAAGATGAATTCAAAGGGACAGAGACTTGGAGAGCTGATCCACTCCATGATGGGCTGAACTTTGGGAAAGGAAACTAAACGCAATAAAAAGTTCTGTTCATAGCTACTGAATGAAGTTTCAAAGAAGGAGAAAGGAAATGAGTATTTAGTTAAAATTCCTACGTGGTAGCATTTAACAGAAATTATGGCCATTCTGGTTCAAAATGTGCTATCATTTCTGTTTACTGATGAGGAAACTGAGCCTTGGAAACAGAGAGATTTGTCTGGGTTTGCCTTTCTGGAAAGGAGTCTGACTGGGATCCTAATCCAGGCTAGCTCCAGAACATGCCCTCCTCTTGCCCATTGGAGGGTCTGGGCTGGCAGTTGGGCAGAGCTGGCAAAGCGATGCATCCTCACCATTTTCACGCTCTGCTAAGTTCACACACAGCGCTTCTGGGTTGTTATTCTTAACGAAAACTGGAAAGTAGGCACCACAGTTTCACTGCTGAGGATTATATAAGGACTTCTTCAACTCTCCTGCCTTTATCCCTTGAAAGAGAGAAGAAATAAAATGACCTTGTGTAATTGTTAAAGTTCCTAAAATGGTTTAAAGGACATTTTGAAGATTACTTATGTAGGTGTGATCATTTCTTTTCTAGTAAGGCTGGTGTCTCAAATGCAAGGGATTTGCTGGAAAATATCAGAGTACAGTAGAGTATTTTGTATTAGAATCAGGGGTGTGTTTTCAAGCAATTAGTTAATGTATAATCCTACTTCGATTAAATCTGAGTATGGAGATACATTAAGAAAAGCCAGGCAGTGAAGAGAATAGCAATCACAGGATCACAGATATTTGACTCAGACTTCGTAAATGGCAGCAAGAGTTGGGAGGAGGTTATGTGCAGATCTTGGCAAAAGATCTGCACTGGGATTTGAGAGGTAGAAACTCTACCCCTGGTCTGGGTCCTGTTCCTCTCTGAACCCCACATCTTCAGTGTTAAAGCAGGCCCTGGTCCTCTCGGAACGCTGTTTGTTCACAGTAAACTAGGCTTCCTATCTTCAAGCCATTCTGATGAAACACTCAGGGTGAGGGTGGGTGCGCTACCTCTGTGTGCATCTACTTCCCAGTGCAACAGACAGATTGTTAATGATGTTCTACGACAACAGAATGAAACAACACCAACAACAAAAATCCAAAGTCCTAGTAACCAGAGATGTGTCTGTCTTTTTCAGCAAGCTATTCTTGGGGATTTAAGCCTTACAGGGCCATTTAGCAATGCCTTAGAAATCTGTTAAAAGCCTCTGCTCGTTAGTTAGGGAATTGGTACATAATGCTTTTGTGTTGTTTATGAAAAGAAAGGAATTTTGGATAAGAGAGGGGCAGGAAGGACAGCTCAGGAAGCAGGGGCATAGGCATCAATGCACAAAGGAAAAATAGATAACGGAGAACACTTAGAAGGCTGAAGAATGACAGGTCTTTTTGTGTCTAGTTTTCAAGGCCCCATACCCTTTTCTGACTTGCCTTCAGAGTATGAAGTTCTGTTTCTTGGGGCACGTTCGTGACTGTGTTCTGAGCCATCTGTTCACAAAAGGATTATGTGTCTTACTGTGAGTCCCCAAGTGTCCAACACCTGTTGTGACTAGGTAGCATTTGAAGCCCCTGGTTTGAAGAACTTTGATGACTTTACTAGGTTTCAGTAGGGCAGTGGCTCTTATTTGTGAATGGCTGATAATCATTTATATATCCTGCACATGTGTCCAGAAAGCTTTTTCCCACCTCCATCTGGCAAACACCTATCTGTATGACAGTAGGCAGGCATCATCTGTCAAGGGGACTTCCCATGGCAATCACCTGTCCCCTCTGTGTATTCTTTGCATGTCATGGGTACACCCTGAAGTTGTACTTGACATGTTGTGCTGTAGTGCATTTTTTGAACTAAAATTCCATCTAAGTCTTCCACAGGTATGTGTGAGGGTTTTTTTTTTTTTTGCCTGATTCCTCCCTGTCCCCCGGGTGTCCCTAGCTCACAGGCTGCTTTGGAGCTTGAGCTCAGTGAATATGAGAAAACCCAAACAGAAGACGAGGTCAAAGCCTAATGCCGGGTTCCCATTTTCCTGAGAATCCGTCCTAAGGCTCTTTGCATAGAAACACCACCCAGGCTGGCAGGGAAATACAGGTAGAAGAGGGGGAACAATCACAGTTGCCACCTGGTGTGATGTGTGAACTCCTTGTGTGCTATAATGAGCGAAGTTTCTAAACATGACTTCTTCAATTCTGGCTTTATTTCCTTTGTCAGGAATTGGGCAGGAAGAGGGGACGTGACATACGAAGTGAAACTGTGTTAATAAACAAATGGATGTCAATAAGCCTCTGGAGTTTGCAAACTTTCATCTGGGAATGAGGCATACAGAGACAAGCAGAGGCGGCCACATGGCCTTGATGCATTTGTTAGTTTTTACTGGCATCTTGAAATAATTCCACACATTTCAAAAGAGGAAAAACTTGTTATTTCTGAATGTCTTATTTCACAGCTAGGAAGACCAAAACCTGGGTAAGGGAGCAGGCTTGAGCAAAGTACAGAACATAGATGAGTAGAGGGACTGATGGAGAAGCCTGGATCTGAATCCTTGTCCCAGGAGAATTTCCAAATCAAAACACAACCAGCAGGTCCCAGACCTCATTCTTTTCAGGATTACCCTGGTTGTTTTGGCTATATCTACATTGTCTTTTTGCTTCAACTATTTGTTTTTCTAAATATAATATCATATGCTATAATTGGAAATGCCAATGTCATAATGATACCTGGAAAGCCAGTATCACTTCCTAAAATTAGAAAGCCACTATAAAAATAAGTACAATGAAAGAAAAACAGTGGAATGACATTCCTGCCAGAGAACGTTAATAGCCGACATGGGACCTAAGCCTGGGGCCTGCTGCCTCTGGATTGGTAAAGACAGTGTGGTGGCTGACACTTCTTCCTTATGGTTAACAAAAAAGCTGAAAAACAAGAGAGGGCACAGCACAGACTTTCTCATTTTGTAATTCTCCATTTAATAATTTGATGCAAAGGGCTACCTTGCAACCAACATTGCTACATTTCCCCACATTTGAGGGAAAAATTTTCCTTAATGTATTAGCAGCAAAGGAGAAGTTGCAGAAGCAAAAGGTCTTTTCTTTCTGCCTGAATAATAACTGATATGGTCAAGCATGGTGACACATCTCTATAACCACAGCCACTTGAGAGAGTAAAGCAGGAAGATGGCAAGTTTGCAGTCAATCTAGCCAAACAATTGAAGCCTTGTCTCAAAGTAAATGATAATAAGTAAGCTTGCTGCAAGGGTTCAATCCACAGTATGCCCCCCACCCCAACAGCTAATGAGGACCAACTGCTTACCGTTGAATTAATGTTTTACAAAGGACATGTCCTATCCATTTGGTCAGCTGCCCTATGGAAAGATGGGGAGAGTGAGAAACAGTACTGGGTCCAGGCCCTTTAGGGACTGAGTAGAGATTGGATTGGAGTCATGGTTTATGTCAGTAGCCCCCAGGCCTCATGCATTTGCATTGCACATTTGTGATTGGTTCATTGTCTAGTGCTTGGATTGATGATGTCAGTGCTACACCCGCCTAGAGTTGGAGCCAGCATACAATGTAATGGCAGGAAGGAGGCATGTCTCTCTCTCTTGCTGGTTTCCACTTGCTGTTTGCAACCTCCATGAACTGCAGCCCGCCATGCCACCCTGCCTTGGAGCCAACTGAGTATGGACTGAAACCTTCAAAAACTGTAAGAAATAAACCTTTCCTTTCCCAATTTTGGGCATCAGGTATTTTGTCTCAGTGACGAGTAAAAAGTAACTAAGACAATTGGTATGGCTCCAAAGTTCCCTTTTACTAATGACTTCTG
Source organism: Hydrochoerus hydrochaeris (assembly GCA_004027455.1). Classification (NCBI taxonomy): domain Eukaryota; kingdom Metazoa; phylum Chordata; class Mammalia; order Rodentia; family Hydrochaeridae; genus Hydrochoerus; species Hydrochoerus hydrochaeris. Next base: position 82,890 of record PVLA01007316.1, on the reverse strand, counting down.
GTAATGATGGGTGGGATCCAAGGTTCTTTGGAATTAATTGTTCTTCTAAAGGAGACCAAGTAGAGTTTTAACAAGTAAACCATATGAAGCTGGAGAAACAGCATTTGTTCTCTTCATAAGTGTTCATGAGCACATACTATCTGCCATGTACTGTTGTAGGCTCCAGAGGGATAAAACAGTGAAAAAAAAAAAAAAAAAGAACAGGCAAAGACCTGTGTATCTGTGGAGCTTATGACCTAGAATATGTGTCTATTTGGGGGGGAAAAATAATAGTGAATACATCAATCAATAATAAATTTTACTAGAATAGGTGGAAGGTTACTTGGTTTCTTCTCACCTTGTCCTTCCACATTGAGTGACTTTGGGCATATCTTTGTCTCTCCATTTCTGCATCTATATAAAGCCATAAACAAGATGTCCAGTACTCAGCTGAAACCGGATGGGTTTATGCTCCCTTTGACTGTAAAAAAACAAGAAAGCAGTGAAAAATAGCTCTGTGAGCTCTTGCTTTGGGTTGGGTTCTAGGAGCCAGTGATTGGCTTTTGCCTCTGTTGGAAAACAGGGTCCTGAAAACCATCCCTCACTGATCATGAGCAGGGTCTGCTGAATGTAATTTTTTAGGATAAATTTGGAAATCAATTATAAATGTTCCGTCTTCTTACATATGTCTTCTCGTAAAGCAGCTTTTGATTTTTTTTCAGTTTTGGTAACTTTACCATTTATTGAGGGCTCATATCTCTATCAGATGCTTTATTAAGTACTTCACATGCATTAGCTCAATTTATCTTATGGCATCACTGTGTTAAATTGAGTTCTTCATAAGCAGACCCTGGGACAAGAAGATTATGTCAAGTCATTTGCTTGAGGTGGTCTGAGGAAGGCCCAGCAAAGAAAGAAGCAGGCAGGGAAGGGAACCAGTGGCGGGCGTAGAGTTAAACACAGTAGCTTGGGTGAATGAGGGTTCAGCAATATAGAACATGCTTGAGATTATCTCTAACTGGGGCATTTATTCTCCACATCCCATCTGTCACTGGCTAAAACTACTCCTCTAAGAGCCCGGAGAGGAAAAAGAAACGGGCACAGGACATTAAAATGCCATAGGACTGCAGCCCTTTCTCTATGAGGCTAGGAAACCTCTGCTGCTAGGGACTGCTCTGCTGCCTGCACAGTGATCCTCAGTTTCTGCAAGGGATAGGTCTCAGGGTCCTCCAATATCAAATCTGCAGTTGCTACAGTTCCTTATATAAAATGATATAGTGTTTGTGTATAACAGATTCGCATCATCTTATACACTTTGAATCAACTCTAGGTTACTTGTAATACCTAATACACTGAAAGTGCTATGTAAATAGTTATTCTGTTCTTTTAGGTAGTCATGACAAGGGGAAAAGGTGCATATGTTTTAATACATACGTAACTCCCCACCCTCCAAGCATTTTCAGTCTGTGGCGACTGACTCTGTGGATGTGGGGCCTATTAATAGGGAGAGCTGACAGTATTAATATGGAGAGCTGGATGGATGAGTGCAAAGATAGATAAGGGCAAGGACAAAAATGTCAGCTACACATCTTGTTGCCACACTGCTATTAACTTAATTCCAAAGTTGAAGAAACTGATGCTCGTAGAGGGGAAATGTCAAAGACAGAACCAACTAAATAATTTGTAGGGCCCAGTACAAAGGGAATATGGGGACCAGTTGTGGAACTTTTCTTGTCGTTGGGACAAAATACCAGATACCTACAACATAAATGAGGAGACATTTATTTAGGCTCAATCCACAGTTGGTTAGCTCCAAGGCAGGATGGCATGGCAGAGATGCATCACAGAGGTGAAGTGACTCGTGGAATGGTGACGGGAAGCAGACAGAGATCAAGGGAGCAGGGAGGGATCTTTGTCTGACCAGACTTCATCTCCCAACTTTACATTTAGCTATAAGCTCATTGGTGGGTTAATCCACTCGTGAGTATTGTACCCCCATGATCCAGTCACCTCCCCAAATCTCACTTATGAGTATATGAGGATTTGAGGAAATATCTAGACATAAATCATAACGGGGCCCCAGGTCAACTGTTTTGAGATAATGATAGTAGATTCCTAAGCTAGGCATGGGTCTTTCTGAACACTGAGCAATGTGTCTTCTAGATCATGTGCCCACTAAGCCAGTACCTGATCCAAGACCCCAGAGATAGGAGACGACACTGCTGGTACCACTCATCAACCTACTGCCCACTCTTGTCTCTAGATACCCACACCCAAGGCCTCCAGTACCATTCAGACTAGATTCAACGGGAGAGGAGCTTGAGTTTCTTCTGAGAGCTGCAATACTTGGGCAAGTTGCTTCCCCTCCATAGGCCTCATTGGCTCATCTGTATAGCTAATGTTATGGCCTCAGGGATGGAAAGATTATTGTCTCTGGAGATCCTGTAGAAATTTCAAGCAACTGGCTTCTTATCTTCTGGGTTAACAACCTCGGTGGGAGGATGTCCCACTGTTAAAAATGCATAGCGTATCATACAGCACCTTTTGAAAGTGATTTGGCCTTTGGGTTACGGGACTGGTCCTACTCCTTGTCCGGTCACTGGCCAAACCACCCTACTTCTTCTGATGTTGGTTTCACTCTCTCTCATCGATCTCTCAGGGCCTATGTTAAACAGCCAGTCTTGAGGAAATTAGAACAGTAAGAAGAATGCCTAAGGTCGAGGAATCAGGAATTAGAATAAGAAGTTCTCAATGTTGCCTCCTTTACAGAAATCCTGTATGATCTTCATTCAATGTCTTGACTTTCCTGAGCCAAATACACATGTGGACACACATATCTGTGTAAATACACACACACACACATACACATCCGTATATATGGATGTGTATATCAGGTCTGATAACTCATAAAGTTAGAGTATTACATGGGAAAATATAAAAGTCTTAATGGATAATTGATGCTGATGGTTATGAGCAGACTTATGGTGGGGGTGGGGGGCAGGACATTACTGGAGGTCATTTTCCATCTCTTCTTTCTCACTGAATTGGAACATGTGCAAGCATTTTAAAATGTGTCAAGCTTTAATACACTCTATAAAGCAGCCATCCGCCTTAGTAGTCTGGGAGTTCCGTGCATGAAAGCTCTTCCTGAATCCTCGGCACTGCCAGCATTTCCTAGGAAGCCCACCACGGAGAAGAAGGGGCTCAGTGCCTGTTATTGGAAAAAAAGCCTGAACTGTGCTGCCTCCTAAAGCTGTTTTCTTACTTCTCTATCTCAGTTCTCCTTTCCTGCTCTTCATTTCCTGTATTGGTCAGCTTTCCTGTTACTGGGCAAAACATCTGACACACAATAGGTAAAGGAGGAAAGCTTTATTTTGCTCAGGTTTTTACAGAGTTCAGTGCATGGTCATCTGGCCTCTGAGGCAGTGATTTCATGGTGGGAAAGCTTCATGACCCATAGCAATCAGGGAGCAGAAAGAGAGAGAGGCCAGCAAGAATGCAGCCTCCCAGGTTACCTCTTGACCACTGAGGCTGTCCTCCTACAGCCTGGACCCCCTCCTTATTGGCACATTCAGCGCATCCACTGACAAATAGTTTGCCAGTGTAATCCAGTCACCTGCTGACAGCCCTGCCTCTGAACCCACAAGATTCCTCCTCCCATAGAAAACTTCTTTTGTTACCTGAAACAATCTGTCCTTCTTCCTTACCTGCTCCAGTTCTCTGTTCCCTTTTCAGGCTGGAAATTGCCTCTGTGGTGCACTAGTCCTTGTCTAAGAGCTGAAAATGCCCTTGAAGTGAGGAAGATTCTAGAGGTCAGGCAGTGATAGGCAGCTGACCCACCTGCTTTCACATTCTGCTAAGTGCTGAAAGTGCTTTAAGGCAAGCAGACATGAGTTCAGATCTCCACCCTCGCTCCATACATACAGTGGTCAGCGCTTTAGACTAATGCCTTCACCTCTGGGAATCTTGGTTTTTTTCTCTGTAAAGTGGGCTTGCTTATAGATCTTTGGAGAATGATCTAAACAACAAATGAATTGCATTGTGTAATGGTGCTAAGCACAGTGCTTAGGTATAAGAAAAATGTGACGAATGTCAATATTTCTTTCTGCTTTAATTTTTTTTTTTTGCCCAGCTTTGATATTTATTTATTTATTTGACCAGGAATAAGGATAGTGGCTTTGGCTTCCTGGTCAGGCTTCTACTCAGTACATGGACGGTAGTACCCCTGGTAGTACCCCTTGGGAATGTCGCTGGGCCCCCTGGGGGTTGGCATCAGCAAGGTTTTGTTGCCTCCTTTCTGTCTCTTTCAAGGACACCAGGTTGAAGGGATGAAGTAGCAAATGGGTGGAATTTTTTCCCCATAACAAAATCAGAAAGGATTAAATGATGGACAGCTCAGGAACAGAGACCGTTCTGCCCTTCTTTGCTCCATGACGAGCTGTCAGTTATACTAGAAAAGTGGAAATAGGCTTTCAGGAGAGCAAGGGAGAGGATTTGGACTTTCTCCTTGAGTGTAAAATGAGGCTCTGAGAGGACAGATCCAGAGATATCCCAGGGGATCAGAAAGACATTGCTTGATGCTGGTTATGTGCCTTGTGTACGAGAGGACATAAATGCGGACTTGGGTTTCTTGTCAGGTATCCGTGTCAGTCATTTGTGCAAGCCTGGTGACATAGGTGTGTGTCTAGGCATAAAAGTGACAGAGCCAATGCACATGTATTTTATCTAAACATCCACAGAGGACCATGCATGGTAGGATCCATATGAGAGTGATGCAGGTGAACACACTACATGAATGTGTATGCGGGAGGGCCCCACACATCTGTAAGTTCTCTGTTTCTAAAGCACTCACATGTATCTGTGCACATTTAACTATAGATGCCTGTTCCTGTGTGTCCGGGAACTCATGGACACACAGACTTCCTCAAATCTTCATGATGCCAGTGTAAGGAAGGGAGTACTTTTGCACAATGTGTATGTGATCAGCTATAAAAAACCTCAAATTCTGTAGCATTAGTATCTGTTTTCATAAAGACATCAACCATACATGTAAGTCTATGAGAAAGCACATACAAATGGTAAATATGTTTTTGTACCCAAGAAGATATGAATGGTTTTCCAGAACTGCACAAGATCCATAGATTCATGAAGGGCCTGTGTCTCTGAGCACACATGTGCTTTAGGAGTACATAAACATATGTATTCACCTACGAAGCATCTTTGCAGGTATTTTTAGGGTGTGCCAACACAACTTATGATATGCCTGTGTTGCATCTCGTCTAACTGGTCTTTATATTCCTACAGATGACTTATCAAACTTGGCCGTCATTCCTGGCGCCAGTCAACAGCCTGGCTCCCTCTGAGATAGTGACTCCTGTCCATCACAAGATAATTCCTCCTAGCTTCAGGCAACGGTGTCCTTTCTGGTGTGCTCCACAGAATACTTTGGAAAAAGTTATTGATGGTGGTTATGATATAAGAGCTATACCACCAAGTAAGTGCTTGTAAAGGACATTCAGAGAAGGTAAACACCCCACCATGGAGTAGCATGGAGTACACGAATGTGACCCTAAGCAGACAAACCCTTCTTCTTCATCTTCACAATGTAGGTCTTATGATACAACTGAGATACATGCATATACTTCATCATATAAACTATGGAGGGAAAGACATTCTTCTCTCTTGTGATTGTCAGGGGTTGTCAAGAGAACGATTACAATCAGGACACAGAATTTATAATATTATTTTATCATGGTCACCCAAAGTTAAACGTAACTGAAGACACAGAATATTCAGCCAAGGGCCTGGATCCCACAGTAGTGTCCTACATGAGTCCAGATGAAAACCTAGATCCCATGACAATGCTTTCCACAATCCAACTGGAGGTCCGGAGCACATGAGAAGGACTCATGCCAGTCTGTTTTACAGATCTGCACTGGGAAGGCCCAAAGGTCAGCAGTGGAAGCTAGAAAGTCTATGCCAGGGGGCTGGTAGGTTGAGGGTTTTACACTGGAGCTGGGAACTCATGCTCAAAATGAGAACCAGGGCTGTCCTGAAAAGCACCACAGCCATCCTCAGAGACATGGAGATCCCTAGCTCCTCCCGCAATAAGAACAGTCGAATACATGCCAGAAAGCCAGTATGATGAGTTTGTCCCGAAGATTAGATGGCACTCGTGTTCCCTTCTAAATCCAGGAAGTGATGCTCGATGTAAGGACCAGAGCTCACCCAGAGTGAACCACAGCCACTCTCACCAACAAGATCCCAAGCTCCTCCAATGACAGTGGTCGAACTCACGCTGGGGAAGCTACTCACGCCGAGCTCCTCCAGGAGAACAACTCAGACAGCAACACTTAGAGAAACCCACAATGGCTAGCTCTACTTTTCTACATCTCTACTTATGCTGGTAACTTTCCTTAGGTGGGCCATCTATGCTCAGTACCATTGCTGATTTAATTCAGCTGGTGTTAAGTTGACCACCAGTTTTTAACCCATAACATCTCTGTTATCTGATAGCATAATACAGTCTTCATAAAAACAGAATTATGTCAAACCGTTTTCCCACTAACAGTGTTCTCCATTAAACTCTCTGAAGCCACCATGACTTGTCCCATTTTACAGGTGAGAAAGAAAGGTTAAAGAAGGGGATCACCTTTCCTAGATGTCAAAACAAGTCAGTGGCACAGCCAGGAGTCTATTCAGCATCTGGAAGATAAAGTACAAAGTCTGTCCATAAGATGAAGATACTAGATTCTTACTAACTCTAACCTTTACTTTCTGTGTGAGCTGGGACATTCCTCTAGTTATAAGTTTCAATTTCTTGACTATAAATGAGAAATTGATACTCAGGGAAAGGATGCCTGAACGCTGTGAGCAAAGAACCTGATGCAGTGCAGACTGTCTGGAAACTTTTGCTGAGTTGACATAGTCTAAGTTTAGTAGTTCTGTGGCTCTGAAAGTGGAATGAACAAGGTGGGGTGGGGTGGGGTGGGGGCAGATATCACGAGTCAGACTCGCCAGTCCTAGTCTGACACCCTGAGGATATTCCAGATTGTCACCACAGTTCCCTAAAGAGGAATTAGACAGATGTGATTCTTATTCTCCAAGAATATACAATCAAGGACAAGCCTTGGTGCTTCCAAGCAGGCAATCTCAAATGCCTGTATTAACTGGAGTAGAAGTAGTTTATTTGTGTAGCACTGAAGAAACAGTGGTGTGAGCAGCATTTACTGCTGCAAACTTTATGGAGAAGAGACTTTGTCTATCCTGGTGCTGACACTGAGCTCAATACTATGTCCCTATGATTATTACCCCACACACCATGGGAATGTGTGGATGATGAAATGGGAAAACATGCATACAGCTGGCGACACTTCAAACACTAAACTTGCGACAATCATTCCTTTATCTTAGATGAGGTGGCTGCATTATACTAGGTACTACTCCATGTCCTGGGATACAAGAATGAATGAGAACTCAGTTGTTTTTATCCCAGCTCATATATTCCAAAGATGATTATGATGGATTCCCCTGAGTTTATATGAGAAAAGTAAGATGTTGACAAGGTAAGTGCTTTCTGCCAAGCTTCTCAACTAAAAAGTGGCAGAGGGGGCCACCCAGGTGGCTGACTTCAAAGATCAAGCCCTGACCCTGCACTGGACCACAGAGCTGGGCATTCAGAAACCAGAGGAAATTTCAGCCTTTCGGACTGAGCCACCTGGATTCCTTTTTCTGGGTATTTCCCACCAGGTTGATTGGTATTAATCATAACCCTGACTTTTACACAGAGAACATTATATTCAAAGCTCTTTCTCATGAATTTATCATTTTCCTTCTTTTAGTGACCCAGAGAAGAAGCCAAGAGATGGATCAGTCCCCCTGTGTGACACATAAAAAGACTCAGGCCCAGAGATACAAATGCCTCATAGGAGGTCATAGAATGGAGACATGAGTGAAATTTGACTTTCCCCACAGCTAGCCTGGCAATATGCGAGCACCATTCCAATATGTCACAGTGAGAGAGCTTCCTGGCTTTTAAATTGAATAAAAACAGGGCCCAATAGTGATCATAGAACTGCTAGCTCCTGGACCTACTACAAATAAGTGTGATTTACCACCATTCGATCACTCACTGTCCTTGGGTGGGGGGTGTTTCACCACCTGAGCATTTTTCATCTTTCTGTGGTACAGTGAAGAAATCAGTAGGGTCATTCCCTCCTCCCCGCACTCAGCCTGGCATCCTATAATTGTCCCCTTCCCTGCCATGGGGCACCATCTGTGCCCACTCTAAATTGGACTGAATGGTGTGGAATTACATGTCAAAAGGGTCCTGTCATCATTCTGCTGCTGTCCAGAGCTCTGTGCTCTAGTGCCCTGTTATAAATAAGGTAATGGAGTAGTGTCTGAATTACAATTAAGGCTACTGTGAACACCCCAAACAGGCACAGAGCTTATTTAAGGAATATGGAGGCAGATTATGCTCCTGAAGCAGTGTAGTTGGAATCAATCAATACCCACCCAGTCCTTCAAATCAGGGCCATTAGGAGAAGCGGAGTGGAGCTGGGGGAATCTGGTAGATCCTGCATAGAGAAAGTCTCCAATATCGACTTGGTCTGTGCCTCTTAGTGACTGAGCTGGGTGTGGGCAAGTAGTGAGCAGCAAGGGAGACAGTGCAGAGAGGTGAAAAGCAGAAGGAAGGTGAATTGTGATATCACTGAAGCCACTATTACAGTGCAGTGTGATTAGTACAGTAGGGGAAGGCAGCACAGAGCAGGGACACCCAACCCAGCATGAGGGGAACAGGCCTTCACAGAGGAGACACCCGAGTTGCTTTTCCAGTTAGCTGTGCTGTGTAACATGCAGCCCAAACTTTAGTGGCTCAAGTCAGTTCTTTAGCTAATATTTCTGTGGGCTGATCATTTAGACTGAGCTTAGCTGAGCAAACATTCTAAGAGTATCGGCTCATCTCTGTGGGCTCTCTCCCATGTGGTTGGTCAACAAGCATCTGAGTGACCAGGATGGCTTTTCTCACAGATCTGATGGTTAGCAGCAAACTTTATCTGGGGCACCGTGGGCAACTGGACCACATTCCTCTCACCCTCCAGCAGGCTGGCCTTGGCTCCTAACAAGGCAGTTGCAGGGCTTTCAGAAACAAGAGAGGACAAATATAGTACACAGACATTTTTAGGATTCTACTTGTCACTTTTGGTATTGTCTCATTGGCCAAAAGTAGACATGAAGCTAACTATGAGTGAGAAATAGTTATTCCTCCATAGGAGGATGTGCCATATCCAATCACACTGGTTTTGATGTACTGGGAAAAGAGTGTTGATGGTTCATATAATCTACTTCTAGCAGAGTTAGGAAGATTAAGAATAAGGCAGATTAAAAAAAGACATGACCAGTTTAGATAGGGTAAGCACCTATGAGTACAAAGTCAAAAGGCAGTGTGATCATGGCCATGCTGGAGCCACAGCAAGGCGCAAGAGTGCACACTTCCCTGGTGACCATATGAAGAGTCAGTTGATCTGGATCAGTGCTACTGTGATAGATCTTATGGGAGCCATTCGGTGATGGGGTGGGGTGAGCACAAGGCATAGGTGGAACCTCAAGGAATGGATAGAACCTCAAAGGACAAGTGGAACTGTATATTCTTTAGCTGAAGAACTCTCAACTGATGCCTTTGGCTTCTGGTTCTTAGTTGCTTTACTTATCTTTCCCACCTCTATTCCTCCATATTCCAGTCTGTGAACCTGGAATCTGAAGTCTCACCATGCTTTCTTCCTTACTTGACTTCCCATTCTAATCTAGTATCAGCTCATGTTCATCCAACTCTTGCTATTGCGAAAAGTGCTGAGCTATGCAGAGAGCAGAGGTATTAACAGCAATTCCTAAGCCAGAGGCATCTTTTAATCTGCTGAAGGCAGTGAGAATGAGTATGGGTGAGCTTGGTGAACTACGGAAAGGAACAGAAATGTTCCAGGGAGGTCAGAACTCAGGACAGAGCGAGCATTTGGGAATGAGCTCTTTGGAGGGCTCAGCTCAGTTGGGGTTGGAAGAGTGGGTAACATCAGTGAAGGCAGAAGAGGTAAGGGCTTTTCAGATGGTGTTTCAGTATGAACAAAAGGTGGGTAGCAGTGAAGAGTGGTGTGACTTCAGCAAGCCATGGGTTTAGGTCCATTTCTGACACTGGGATGGATTAGTCACAGAGAGGTGATCCTCCCAATCCAGCTTCTCCTTCCATTTTATAAACAACTGCTAGCAATGATGTTGGATAACCTCTTGGTCTCTGTTCAGTTGCTGCTTTCTATGGGTCTCATCTGTCTTCCCTCACTTCCTCACTGCATGCTCTACTGACTCATCACAGATCTTTACCTGTCAAACCTGAATCCACCCATGCACGCAGGTGCTAAGTCCTTTTGGATGGGAATTAATGACTCAGACTTAGCAACAGAGTCTTAAGAAGTCCTCTAGATGGCATCTTCAGGAGAGTGTGAAGGATCCCTGACATTGCGTGAGAATTTTTTCACTCTTTGGATATTGTGCTCTAAATCACAGAAATTCAGCCTCTGTTCTCTGCTCTGTACCCCTTGTCTGTAATATTGAGACAGAAACCCCTGAATCATAAAAACTCCGTGACTCAGGACAAGTTGGTACTCCTTTTTGGTCCTTATTTTCTAGATCAGTAAAACAAATGGGTTACATCATTGACATGCATCCCCTCACACATTCTGTTGTGATTTTTCAGTGATTTCGGGTCACTGATAGGGCTGTGACCTCTGCCTGTTTCTTTCTAAGTGATGTGGTCATACATAGCCCCATTGCTCTCCAGACAATCTGATCCTTCCTGCCCAGTACTGAGATAGCAAAGAGTGATGAGAAGACTGACATTTGATAGAAAATATCTATGTGCTAGATGCTCTTTTCTAGCTTCCTTCAAACATTTCATCTTCCCTAATTCTCATAACAGCTATGAAAGAATGGTTTGATGATTTCCATTTTACCATATCATGGCAGTGAGGCTCAGAGAGAGAAACTTCGGTAATAGGGTCAACCCAGTAAAACATGGAAAGGACAGAATGATCTTAAAACTCAGTCACCATAGGACAATGCTTCCTTTACCTCTGTCAGGTGATGTTTGCATGTAAAGAACAGAAGAACCAAATGTGGCCCCAGGAAGTGAAATTATAATGATGGAATGGAATCAGAGCATTGGAGTATCCCAAAAGGATACCTGTCCTGATACTTACCATGTCACACCCCAGCAAGGACTGGAACCCTTGCCCTCTTCATCAAATGTGTAAAGTCCTTGTCTCAGTCTACATAGGTCAGTGGTAGCAGCACTGGATTTGGGATTCACCAATCAGAACTTGACTTCAGCCTCTGCCACTTACTGGCTGGAAGATTTTGGTAAAATTTGGTTCCCTGTCGGAGCCTCAGAACTCTTGCCTGAAAAATGGTTATTCTGCTATTGACTTTACCTGTGTGATTTCTCATGAAAACTGAATAGGACAGAGTGAAAACCTCTAACCTGACCCTTAAGTAAGGGTTGGCAGTTTTGATTCCGGTTTCTAGTCTCTGGAAATCCTCTACCTGCATCAGTTTTCAATATTATGGGACAAGGAAAAGGGGGAGGAGGGAAAAATTTCATCGTTGGAATGGATTTTTCAAAAAGAAAAAACAAAAGAAATAGCAAACACGTGGTAAAACAAGATAGTACAGGGAAGCCAAGCCCTGTCCCCACCCCCAAAAAAGTAATCAGTAAGGAGGGAGCAAGATGATTTGAAAGAGAATCACTAGGAGTAATGAGAATCAATTTCATCAACCCTCCATCTATTTTCAAATTTAATCTGAAACAATATGTTTTTCTCCCCTGCCAGTATCTCTTAATTCTTCTCTTCCCCTCCTTTATTTAACTGGGTATAACTGTGTTATTTATCTCTACCGAGTGGTTTAGGAAAATAGTTTTTGGTGAAAGATGCAGTTCCCAAAGGAAATAGAAATGGGCAGATTGGAGGCAGAAGTAGAGATGAGTGCTGACAGCTGAGGATGGGAAGAGGGGCTCTGAGATACTCCTGGGAATGTCTTCACCAGCTACTGCTGCAGGGCCTTGGCTGTGTCACAGCCCCCGCCACCTCTTCACCTTCTGTCCCCCCAGGCAACCTCGCAAGCCCAGCAGATTATTGATGTCATCTCGTAGGCATTTACCCTGCTGGTATCAGAATCTTAGAATCATGGAACATCCACTTTATAGGCTCTGCATGCTTGCTTTTTCTAAACACTTTACCACCACAGAGCATTGGTTAACCCCACACGTGCACTATGGGAATAGATTCTGTCTCTTCTTTTGTGACCACTATCTCATGATCATCACTTTTTTGATGTTACTTTCTCTGATCTCCTAGATTGTGATTTCCTTCAAGAGAAGACACTCAGGCCATGTGCATTCAGTGGTACATTTGTTCAATGAATATTTATTATGCACCTGCTGCATGCTAAATACCAAGGACAGCAGTGACCTAGACAATCTACTGCTGTGAATGAATGATGAAATGGGTGAATTAATGAAATGCCTTTTGCTGCTTAGTGGGAACAGGAGAATCCAGCATGGATCAGAAAGTTCTCCAGGGCACCAGTGAGATTTAGTCTATCCTCTGGCCCTAGCACTGTGCCTGGTACATCATAAGCTGTCCACCAGTGATCTGTGAGAGGTGTTGTGGTGGATGATGATGGCAATGTTTGCATTTGTTCTCGAGGTGAACTGTAAAACCTGGCAGATTTGTAAGTCTGTTGCTATGTATGACCGTATTTTCTTTCAATTCTACATTAGATCTAAGTAGGACTGATTGTGACTAACTGCCATTTTACAAATAAAGAAAATCATAGATACTCTGTGACTTGTGTTCAAGTAAGCCAGTCAGAGAGAGGATACAAATCTAACCTCTGCTTCACAACTTAATGTTCTTTTCATCAACCTGGGTTGTTTGGTCAGAACAGTTGGGATACATCCATCATCTATCTACCCATCAGTTCCTCCCTCTTGTCATTTTTTACTTAAGGTCCATGAATGCTTCATTGATCTGTCATCTAGAGCTTGTCTGATTGCACAAAGGATCCCTAAGTGGGACCTGGCACTTCAGCTAGGAGATGATCTATGAGAAGAGGTGGCAGCCACCATCCCCCTTTTATTATTTTGCTCTGCATAGGTTGATGTGCGGGTCTGTCTCTGCTTTGTTATGAGCTTCTATAGTTTCTACCACCCTCTTCCCACATTCACAATCCACTTGCCTCATTGCCTTTGTGCTTTTTTCCCCATATGAATGATCTTGTCTGTAGACAATTTTTAAAATGTTGTTCATCCTCTAAGACTCTCCCATAAAGACATTCCTGATCCAGCTCAAAGTCATCTCCTCCCATTTTATCAACTTATTTGACTTAGAGCTATTTATAGCATCTCTTTCCCAAAACCCTGGACTGAGATCCTGAGGACAGATTCTTTCAATGCCAGGTCTCAGAAAAGGTTGGCTGACTAAATGAATATTTAAAGATAGTGTGTATTTGCATCTGCTACAGAGGTAATTTACCATCAGTGTAGGAAATTGTAGAGAAAAATGAATCAGCACATGATTAAAACCATCTCTGATCCCACCATTTAAAGAGCACCATTCTGTATGTTCCAGTATATTTCTTCTTAGCTATATTTATACATACTCATATCTAAACAGAATTGTAAGATTTCCTGCTTTCTGTATAAACTTCCTCTTGCTCACTCCATAACAGGTAAACTCCTTGAAAGTTAAAGTTCTCCCTTTATTTGTATCCTCTGCTACCTAAACTTAAGCCAGCTGTTAGGTGAATTTCTAAAGAGTTGTTATATGAGATTCAAGCCATCATGGACTCCTTGAGTTTCTATTTATTCTCTCTGCCTTTGGGGAATACCTATCTGAATTCAGATAATAGAAACATCTCAGTTCAACTTGTAAAACTTTTAGGAAGTTTCTTACAGTGTGCTGGGGACCATGCTACATAAATGACTCTGACATATCCCTGCAACAGAATCCAATAAGAGAAATCAGCTGTATAAAGAGACCATGTAACTGTATTTGTAAATATGGAGAACATAGTAAATGGGATACTGAAAGTGTGTATATGAAATGCTATATAACTAATGTAATTTTGGAGTGTATTTTGAGTATCAATAACATGTTAATTGCTGACTTGTATTATCATGTCTGATTCTAATACACTAGTCTTATAGACAGGTTCTGTTATTATCTTCAATTGGTAAATGGGGAAACTGAAGCACAGAGAAGTTAAGAGCTTGTTCAGAGACACTCACATGGGAGCTGGGTTCTAAATTCAGGCAGTTGGTCTCCAGAGCCTGTGATTTTCTGCAGCATGTATTATTTTCTCCTCGTGGAAGCACCAAAGAGTGCATGGCTCATATGGGGATTATGGAATGGAAGACTTCTAGAGCAGAGTGTGGAGTTGAGTGGAAAGGGCTTTTAGAGTCCTAGAAAAAGCATCTTCAAAGACATTGGATTAGAAAATAGCATACATAACCCATATGGTTCTTGGTTTGTTATGGTTTGACTTAGGACATTTTCAACTTCATGATAGGAAATGATGTGCATGCCCTATTATCTATACTTTATGCTCCCATACAAACGTTCTGTTTTCCACTTTTAGTAAATATCAAAAATTACATAGACACTCAACATTTTATCATAAAATAGACATGCTGTTAGATAAGTTTGCCCAACTGCAAGATCATGTCAGTATTTTGAGCACATTAAAGGTAGGCTGAGCTATAACACTGGCTTTGTTAGGTGTGCTAAGTGCACTTCCTGTTTACAACCTTTCAGCTAACAATGAGTTATAGGTACTGTAATTCATTTTAGTTAAGAAGTGTCTGTATATGTCTTCAATTATAGGAATGTCTAAATTGGAAGAAAAGGAGCGGAAAGAGAAGAGGGTGGAGACATACACATAGTCAACTCACAAAGGGCCTTGTGTGCAGGGCTCATGAACTGGGGTTTTATCCCAAAGAACATTAGGAACCATGGAAGTGTTTTATAATATGGTCAGACTTACCACTTAGAAATTTCATTCTGGTGACCATTTGATGAATGATTGGGAGCAAGGCAGCCTGACAGGAGGGCTGCTGTTTAAACGATCCACTGAGTAGTCTCCATTTGCTCATTGAGTTCAATTTTCTACCAGTTACCATCTCTCTCTGTAGTCTGGAAGTCTGACCTCTAGTATTTGCTTCATGTTTGCTTCCTAGTTGTTCTGGTGTGGTCCACCCATGTGAGATACCTGCAAGGAGTTAGTAGGTATCTTGGGCATTAGGTCCCTCAACAGCTCTCCCCTAGAACATGCATGGGCAGTGTCTGAGCTGCTTCACTGAAGGCTAGCAACAGTTCCTCTCTGTTACTAACCTTGCTATGCTTTGTTGCCCATTATGAATTTGCTTTAAATCTTGCCAAGATGCCCTTCATTAAACATTTCTCAGTGGCCTTACTGAGTGTGTCTTGCCTATTCTGATGAGACTCTGACTGGCACAGAACCATTTTCAGTACCCCATGAGAGAGCTGATAAAAATTTTCATTAATTAACCATTGTAGAGATTAAAAAGAGGACATGTTCCTGAGGTTGTTTCCCAAGCATCCTCAGCAGGACTAAGATGCTTGATGATCAATGATGAATTCTAGAAGAGCTCGTGGCAATGGTGGTGGAAGTCAGTATCACTATCCTTCCTAACTCTTTCTGCCTACCCTGTGAGTTCTTACACCCAATCTCATATCATGTCTGCTTTCACCCCAGTGAGACAAAGATCATTTATAAACTCATCGGAAGCTCACCCTGGCTTTCTGCAAATAATCTGCTGGAGGGTCAGCTGATGCTGTGGAATCAGAAGGCTGGTTAGTTGGCCACTTGGGAGATGTTACCAAGATGGCTGGTGATTAGAAGAGCTGCTAATTTTTGGAATGACCTTCAGGAATTAAATAAAAGTACAATGAGTGCCATAGATTAGGGAGAACAAGCCAATTAAAAGCACAACACGCCTTCGGGATTTTTTATTTCTTTTTCCAGGAGGCTAAAAGCCATCCGTGGCTGCGAAGGCAGGATGGCAGTCTACCCAGAATTACTGATGAAGGCTGATCCTCTAGCTTGGCTTCTGTGGGATAGTTGAGGGGATTTGAGCCTGTTGAATATTTCACGAGTTGCAGCCCATATGGGTAGAATATAGAAAGGTGAAAAGGCTATCCCTGTGTTTCTTTATGATTCCAGTATAAAACCAAGCTATGCAGGGTGGGAGGGAGCTGGGCACTGGAGTCAACCTACCGCTGGAAGGCACGATGCACCAATTCTCCCATTTTAATATCTGCTGTTTCATTTTATATTCATCATGTCAGCATAATCCACATTTATGGGAATTGTCTTGGTTCCCAACCAAATGCATTTAGTCCCCCTTTTGTTTGAAGTTTGATTGTAATATGACTTGAAGACTTCAATGAAATGTTTATATGCAAGGACGAAGGGAAGAAAAAAGGGAAAATGCAATTGGAAAATCAATCAGCAGAGAATTTCAAGAACTAGCTTTGGTCATGTTACCATTTCTTTGACCTGTTTTTAATGGACACAGGGCCAGCTCTCTGATTAAGTATAGTCACAACAAGTTTCCTATCGCATGCCAAATAACACACATACACTAACACCAGCATTCAGAACCTATGCCTGTGTGTGAGAACTGCATTTCCTGCCTTTTTCTGCCCTCCTGCATCTGTGTGTAGCTTCACATCTTGAGATGCTCAGCTGACTTGTGCTTCCTTGTCTCCTCTGAGGAACACTGATAGATTCATCCTCCGGGGTGTTTATATTTGGGTGTAGACTTGGACTGCAAGGCAAAAAGGTCCTTTCCTATTTTCGTTTTCCCAACAAACCTTTACCTATTCTTTCTTTAACCCTCTTATACAATTTCCTATGAACTCTAATTTTTACCTTCGCATCTTATGACGGACATGTAGAGGTATGCGTGTGTGTGCATACACACACATCTGCAGCAGCAATTCAGTAATAATTTGTTGAGTACTTGTTCTCCAAGAGCTTTTCAAAGAACTTTGACATAGCAGAAAACAAAACGTGCAGCATGCTTCCTTTCCTGAAATGTTATACAGTCAATACATATTCGAGCAAATACATATAATAAACTTCTAAAAGTGAAAATTGTGGCAGAAAGTGTGTTTTCAAGGGATTTGATAGAGATCGAATGTGTTTGGAGAGGCACAACATCTCTGAGAAGGTGTCATTTAGACTGAGACACAAATGCTAAGAAGATGCCAACTTGCAAGCTCTGGGAGGAGGGTTCCAGGAAAACTGGACAGAAATACCTGTGCCCGGATACAAGAGGGCACTGAACCCAGGAGCATGCAAGGAAGGGCTGTGGTGAGATAGGACAGAAAATCCAGTCTTCATAGTGCCCCTCTGTGTTGGCAGTGACAGGGCTGGGGACAGTTTCTGTCGCTAAAGAATGGAGAAGCTCCTGGAAGGCAATTCTGTGTTTCAGTGACCTCTCTATTCTGATACACTAACTGGCCTAGAAATGAGTAGTTCCTTGGTAAAGTAAGCTGCATGAATATAATCTGTGAGTGAATAAATGAAGGAAAGATCAAGTCCTTCTGCTTCTGCTAAAACAGCTTTGTCTTTGAAGTTTCACGCTCCCTCCCACTTCCTCACTGCCTCACAAAGGCACAGTAAGTCCAGAGCTATTCTGTGTGATTCAGTATTTACTGTGTTTCACACACTGTTATTATCATTTAACGTTCACTGTCTGCTGACTGTGCATTCATGGCTGTAGCAAACAAAGAGCTCCATCTTGTTTTGGTTCGTGGACTATTTTAGTCAAGGAAAAGGAGGCATTGTATGAGTAACTGGCAGTGTCAACATTATGTTGACTGGAAATCCACTGGGTCTGGCTGAGTACAGATTCACCAGTAACCTTAAAGGAGTCATACCCCTCCATGACCATCTGTTTTTTAATCGGGAAGTGACAATGGAAAACCTCTTTAATGGAGGGTCTTCAGGCAAAGGCTGAAGATAGCTCCAGGAGAAAAGAGCACGGATTTCCACCAGCATCTCTGTGCTTACCCTGTCTTAGTCTATACCAGGCTGTGTCAGCCAGCTGTGGTTTGCCTGCGGGCTTTCTTTTGTTGTCATTGCAGGGAATCTTAGCACATGCAGTGTCTGCCCAGCCAGGAGCATATGGATTTTCTTTCTGAAGTTACTGAACTAGATACCACTATTTCTAGTAGACACTGTCAGCCCTGGGTTCCCTGAGCCTCTGGTTCTGAGCTTTGATGCATTAAAAGAAAAGCAAGTGAAGTCCATGTACAATCATCTCTTCACCTTGCTGTGGCCAATGTCTGGATGCCAGGGAAGCTACTGCCAAGGCCTCAGATGTAGAGCCTAGGAGGTGTGGTTGTGGGAGAGCAGATGACCTTACCTGGGGAAGCGGAGAAGGCACTGTGTGAAGATAGGGCCATGGTGACTTCTCAGAGCATTTGGGGGCTATAACTCTAAGAGCTGATGAACTTTTGTGATTGTCTCTAGCCCTGTTCAATCCTTGAAGGAGCAAGACAAGTGGAAACATATAATCTAGACTAATAACTTACTAAGTTCCGGCTACTTTGCCTTTTACCTGGAATGAGATGTGAGGCCCCAGGAAGATTTAGGGTGTGAAATGTCGTACATGATGGCACACTTCCTTTGGCACTGAATTGAGAATAGACAGAAGGGAAAAGGGTGAAAGGAGAGAGTGAAGTTAAGAAGCCCCCACAGGAAGCCAGAAAAGAGGACAGGCCTAGGTGGCTGACATAGTTGTTGGGAAAGATTGGATCTTGGATCTTTGGGAGGAACTCCTGATAGGCTGCAGGAGGAGTATGAAAGAAGATGAGCAGTAAAGGTTATCTCCAGCTTTTTTGGTTGGGACCTACTGAAGAGTGAATTAGATCCCATTCCTCTTAATAATAATGATGGTGATGATGAATCAACACTTAACTTAAAAAAGCATAGCTAACTTTTTTCTTAATGTTTATTAAGTGCCAAAGATTCTTTCCCTGAGGGTTTTTTTTTTTTTATTGCAAACCTCACCGAGTTAAAGTCTTTTGGAATAATTCAGTGGAATTTGGCGAATAGAAATTGTCTCCTCATCTCTTCAAGGTGATTGTCTCGTTCAGTGTCACCAATGAGGCATGAGAAGAGTTTACTGGATAATAAGTTCCAACTTAGCCTGCCCATCAGTCCTCATTAAGAGAGAGAGAGACAGAGAGAGAGAGAGAGAGAGAGAGAGAGAGAGAGAGACAGAGACAGACGGAGATACAGACAGAGACGTAGACAAAGACACAGAGAGACAGAGACAGAGTCTGTGTGTGTGTGTGTGTCTGCTTGTGTGTGTCTGTGTGTATGACATGATGTCTTTAGGGACTATAGGAATTCTGTGCCAAGGTCACTTCTATTTCTCAGTAAGAGTCCCCAAAGTTCCAAGTCTCAAACAGTGCTAAAGCTACTTGCTCACTGGTGGACACTATGGAGTCTAATTATCTCCCAGCGTAATTCTCAGTTAAATGCAAACCTGGCATTTCTCCAAGAAACCCATCTCCTTTCATTGAAGTTCTGATAGACCTTGTCCTTCAAGGACATTTCCAAGGACACAGTCTCTCTAGTAGGGAATACTGAGGAAAGGTTATACGATTGCAATACTATGACACTTTTGGCACTTGTGTCACCATCCATTCACCCATTTTATTTAATGAGAGACTAGGGTTGTGTTTCATAGTACTATCCCATATTACTCAGATGATGATTAGGAAAGACATTTAAGTGAGAAAAATAGCATAGAGACAACAACTAGGATAATCAAGCCAGGAGACCCAATCGGGTGATTTATTAGAAAGTCCTAACTTCCCCATAGTTTTGAGAGTATTGGGATCAACAGTGCTTTTCAAATATTTTCAAAACATGGAAAACTGCCTATGTTGAGAGTAATATATATATATATATAATACTCTCAAAAGTGGAGCTATTCTCTCTGGCATAGAAGAACCAGGTTCAGAACACTTCATTTTCAAGCTTTTTCTGTGCAGGATGACCTTGAGGTATCTGGCCTGAGCTGGATGCCCTTCTTGACCTTCCCATCTCTGAACTTCTGCATGACCATTTCTAGCTCAACTTCTAAGGAATTCACACCTGAACTCCTATTCCTCTCATAGATTAACTCCATTTGTTTTCTTTTAGTTGCATAGCCTCAGAAAAGCGAATCATGACCCTTTTGCCTAGTTTCATTCAACTGCTGGAGTAAAAACAATTACTTTTATGTGCCTGGTGTCATAATAAAGGCATGCATTGGGCAGACTGGGTTCAAATCCTACCTCTGCCCCCTGTTCCTTGGGACAAAAGTTGGCCACACATCTATAAATGGAAGTGATGATCCTTGGCTCATGGGTTAATTTGGTGAGAGGAAAGGCATCATGGCACAATTAAATGTTTTTGAACCCCTGACTGTGTGTGGCTCCTTTCCTCCCTGAAGTGCCAAAGCTAAGCGTGCAGCTCACCCACTGCCTCGGGTCTTGTCTTGCAGAGATGTCAGGTACCGCAGCGGACATCTCGCTGGTGCACTGGAGGCAGCAGTGGCTGGAGAATGGCACCTTGTACTTCCACGTCTCCATGAGCAGCTCTGGGCAGCTGGCCCAGGCCACCGCCCCCACACTCCAGGAGCCCTCAGAGATCGTCGAGGAAAAGATGCACATACTCCACATTTCTGTGATGGTGAGTGAGTGGGATGTGAGGGGGGCTCAGGAAGGTGACAACGAGATGGAGAGATGGAGGGAGGCAGAAAATTGTCAGCAAGTAGAAGGAGAGAGCTGGAGAGTGCAAGAGGTTAGGATGATAAACAGAAGGTCAGATGGATTCTGTAGTGTCACCTGGACTGATGTATACCCATCCATCATCTTTCAGCTGTGACAAACTAATTATGCTCCAGAGAAGAAAATAAAGGGTCTCCAACTCCTTGACCTTTTGGCTGACATCTCTGGAAATAGCTGTTTAACGTCTGTCACGTAATTGGCCTGCTCTGCTTAGGGCTGAGGTTCAATGCTCCAAAATATAGTTGGCCTTTCCAAGAATGTCTGAACAAACCAAATTGAAACAAAACTGGAATGGACTGCCCTTTTCCAAGGGTCATGACATGTCGGGGGCTTTAAACCTCACAACTGCAGCACAGCAGCCCCTGCAGATGAGCTGGGAGTAGCTAGTGCAGTTGGGTAGAAAGACCCCTTCGTTACCCTCACATTACACCTGTAAATCTATAGCAGATGGAAAAGACACTTCCCCAAGGTCACATAGCTACTAAGAGGGGGAGCTGCACTTGAGCATTTGAACCCACCCATGTCTGGTTGCAAAGCCTGAACTGTATCCTCTATAACCTGTTTTCTCTCAATTCAAGAATTTCCTGAATATTTACCCCATGGCAACACTATGCTGGGCACATTTGTTAAAGTGTTTGATTGTACTCTTGCCAAAATGCATGAAGTCTGGCCTATCACTGTCACTTTAGAGAGAAAGTTATGGATGTAGACAGAAAGTGGCCTCCACCTCTATTGACCACTTGGTATACATCTCTATGTATATCATCAAGAGTGAAATTACGTAAGTGGTAGCATAGAAGGTATGTAGGCTCATATTGATGGGTTCATTATAAAGCTGCCATTAATATATTTGCATGGTAGACAGAAGACACAAACAAATCTATGTAGTAAACACACAGCCTACTGAACTTAGGATAAAATCCAAGAATGGCAGTACCTGCCCTCCTAATGTTACTCTCCTTAAGGCACTTTCATGCCAGTTTCTCCATTAGAATGATTCCACCCACTAAATACAGGTAGGAAGTGATATCCGCCCCCTGTATATGAAAAGGTACAGGTCACAGAGATGAAGTGATTGGCATAAGTGCTGCCTCCCATATCTTCAT
The DNA here is from genome assembly GCA_004027455.1 of Hydrochoerus hydrochaeris. Taxonomy (NCBI): domain Eukaryota; kingdom Metazoa; phylum Chordata; class Mammalia; order Rodentia; family Hydrochaeridae; genus Hydrochoerus; species Hydrochoerus hydrochaeris. The sequence goes on along the minus strand of PVLA01007316.1, from coordinate 60,881 downwards.
TTCTTCCTTCCATTCAAGAGTCAGTATTTATTGAGATTCTACAATTCAGCAGACCTTTGGTTTTGGTCTCTTTCTCTTGTTCCTCTTCAATTAACATTGTGCATTAGACAGTCTGATTAGTCTGAGTAAGATCTTAAAAATGCTCTCTTTTTGGAAAAACACATATCCCAGCCGTATACCAGTGTTAATTTTGAACCCACCCATGTCCAAAAACACATGCTTATCACGTAGAGGAAACAAATCAAGGCCTTTGTGTTATTCATGGAATGAATGCGATAGACTTTTTCCCTATATATATTTAGCAAATGATACAACAACATGCTGAGATAGGTGGGTTGCCTGCATGCTAATTTGGGGGTGCTTTTTGTAAGCACCATTTCAGTGTAGGTGCTGAGTTTCTCATGGAACATGGGTACCATCTAATGTTAAGGAGAACAGGAGGGGATATGACTTTTTTCTTTAATGTGTGGTTTTTGTTAATATTTATTATGTATTTTCCTGTTGTGGCAAAGGATATACCTCCGTATATACTTCTCCTAACCCAGTAACCTACATTGTATTATCTCAACCATGAATGAGCCTGGAATGTGTCTTTTCTGCTTACAGGCCCAAGGTTAGTTTCACTAAATCATAGTGTCTCCTCCGGATAGTGTTTCTTGCCTTTATTTTTGTAGCAGTGAGTTCACCTTGAAAACAATTGATTGTTAAGACCAAGACATCAGTGAATTGTCCTGTAATTCAGGATTTGGCTGGCCACATAGGGACTGCATACACCCTTGGACTAAGCTATCTGCCCCTAGGCTACTACTTCCTTATTCACAATATTTTACTCTTTCAGGGTTTCATCCAAACCTTTTCTACTCCCACTACACCCTCTGGGGAAAATCATGTCCAGAAGACACTGGGCACCGTGATGTCTTTTGATTCAAGGCCAGCCTCATCAAGGTTTGGCCAGCCTTTCAGAATTCTGCCCTGCACTTGGAGGTAGGGAGATCAGGGGCTGTAAACATTTGACTCTCCAGATCCAGTGCCTGGGTGTGAAGTGGTCCTCTGCCACTTCCCTTGATGGATAGTCTTGGGCAAAGTATTGGACCTTTGTGCTTTGCTTTGGTTGTCAGTAAAGCGAAGATTGTACTAACATTTATGTAGCTATACATAAGGATCCAAGGAGCTTGGCATATAGCAATGTTTGCTTTTATTATGAAGAGCACCTCAGTTGAAAAGATTGAGATGTAATGATTTGCTATGCACTTCCATTTCACAGGATTTGTAAACTGAGGTCCATGACAGGATAGGGTTTTTCTAGAGCTCAGACTCTTAGTCTCTGGATCCCGTAGCAATCCATGTGTACCTGGGTGGAACCTTCATGCTCTTCCAACTTGTTAAGTCCTGAAATGAGTTTCTGCCTTGTCCCAGAAGGTCTCATTGTTTGACTATTAACATCCCAAAGAGTGATGCAGCAAAGAAGTACTCAGTGAGCCTAGGCGAGCAAAAGAGAGTGAACTGTGGTCTCCTCTGTTTTTTCACTGCAGACTTAGGTACTCTGAGCACTAAGATGCCCTCCTTCTCTCACTGTGCAGGTAGCAGCATGCGGAAAAGAAAGCAGAGCTTTGGGATTAGGCAGGAGTCTTCCAGAACAAAACACTCTTATTTCCTGCTTCACGTTAGCTTTACCTTAAGCAAGTTGCCTAATGTCCCTGAACCTCAGTTTCCTTATCTATGATACAGAACTAATCGCACCAGTTTCATAGAGTTACTGGAAAAATGGAGAAAATACACAGAATGAGCACACAATAACGGTGACTATTAATAAAACCACTGCAACAATGTATAAAGGAGTAAGAAGACTTGGGGTCTAGCCTCATATTGGTGCCTGATGTTGAGAAACAGTTATGATACTTGGCGTTTATTTTGCGTATTTACTATATTCTAGGCAATGCTCCAAATTTTGTATTACATGTATTATCACAGTTAATCCTCACAACGGATCTTAAAGTGGCTTCGCTTCCTTAGAGGAGGAACCTGAAATGTAATAAATAAATGACTGTCTGAGTAACTTAAGGCACACAAATTTAAAGGGTTTAACTGGGATTTCTGTCTATGAAGCCTAACCTCTGCCTCTATTTATAGTAGTCCCCTATTTCTCTTCTCTCTTGCCAACTTAAAATATAAGATTTCATGAATGTATCCTTGGATTTTCTTTTTTTCATTGGTACCAGGGATCGAACTCACAACCACGCGCTTGCAAGGCAGGTGCTTATGCCACTGAGCTAAATCCCCAGCCCCATGAATGTATTCTTATAAAGGTCTTCACTGTAAGAACCCATGGGCACATTAGGAGGAGTTTGTCTAAAAAGTCAATTCCAAGGTTAAACAATGCCTTTGTTGCTAGTTATATGTCTTTGCCCAAATCATTTTGATAATTTATAAAATCGTGATGATATTCTCCACTGCTCAGAGATTTAACCTACGTATTAAATGAAATCACATTTATAAGGACCCTGTACAATGAAAATAATAACTGCTATCAAGAACTTTCTGCATGGCAGACACCGGAGTGCCACATGTTTTGATTTTAATTATTCCAACTCCTGTATAAGATACGGACTGTTATTTCCCTCATTTCCAGATGAAGAAGCTGGCAGTGAGGTTTTGCAATCTGCTCACTCACATCACAGATAGGTGCTGAAGCCTGGATTCCAGCTCCCAACTGTCTAAATTGAGTCTGTGTTCTTGGGCACAATTCTGCATGGCACAGTGCCTGACATTCCGTAAGTGCTCAGAAAGCAGAGGCTGTTATTAAAATGTTAGCTGCAGTGAGGGTCTATCATGCCTGTTATTTATGAAGTATTCACTCTGGGTGCTCAGAACACTCAATAGAACTTGGAAACATGTCAGGTAGGGAGAGAGGAGTTGCTTGTGCCAGCAGTTTATCAATAGGAAAAAAGAAACCCAAAGGGATTGATTTGCCTACAGGTTCAGAAGCAGAGGAACCTGTTGGCTTGAATCCTTAGGTATCTTTTACATTGTTCATCAGCACAAGCTATCCCAGCCCCTCAGTCTACGCCAGCTCAGTTTGGGATCTTCATATACAAATTTGCATATCAGAAAAAGAATATATCTTGTAAATTTTTTAAGTCAGAAAGTGAGAAGAGTTTAACTGCTTCAGGTGGACTTAGGGTCCATGCAACAGAAGCCTAATAAATATGTTAAAATTTGTTTCTTCTTTGTACTTCAGTGCCGTTTCTGGTTTTGCTTTTTCTTTTTTCATTGTTATATTGGCATGTTGAGATCTATTTTATTTTTGCATTGATCAAGGTTTCTTTTAAAGAAAATAATTGTCATTTTTTCAGAAGGTTAGTGGTGGAACCTCTCCCCCACCTTTAAAAATGATATTTCATTTTTGATATGGTATGTCTTGTTTTAAAGATTTCCCTAGAAGTTATACAAACTGCTTTAAATTGGTATCTTTCATCATAGTACCCCCCCACCTCTGTCTTTCTTTGGTCTTTTTTTGTGATAAAATGTTTTGAGAAATAGAATGAAAGAAACTGCTTGGTTTGATGTAGAAGAAGAAAGGACTTTCTAAGACACTTGTATTTCAAAGGACGTGTCCCATGGAAAATGTTGCAGATTTGTATTAGAGGGCTCTGAGAAAGGCACTAAAGTTCTCACCAATGGTGCAACATATCTTTCAAGATCTTTGTGCTTTCCAGCAGTAGATTGATCTTAGTCAAGCACTAGTGTGCTCCGTGTCCTCATGGGAGTGTAAGCAATGGCTAGCAGGCCTATTCCCTGGGATACCAAGAGAAATAATACTTAAATTGTATGACTATTATTGTCCTTTCAAATTTAGATGATCTACAATTCTAGATATAATAATGTATAGAAAATACTTTGAGGATTATAGAATTTTACATAAATCTAAGAAAATTGTTATTACTAGTCTGAATCAGATGTGTTTGAAGGATCTGTGTGATGTTCAGATAATACTTATTAAAGATTTCCACAGAAGAGAGTTTCAGATCAATTCTCCAACCAGGGTCTTTATTTGTTCAAGTTATATCATTCATTCCTTCATGCATTGATTCAGTCATGCAATCATGTAATGGATCATCTGCCTGTTAAATCAGATGATGAAAGCCTACATGCTGGGAGAGAAAGAAAAGAGAACAAAAATAAAGCTTTGAAAAAATCAACTGCAAGCGCAGAATGAATGAACTATGCAATCTAATTGTTAAAAGAAGTTATATATTTTCAGTTACCATTTATAAAGACTTAGTTTTCTACACAAGCAGCCCTGGAGGTTCTAAGTGAGGCTTGAAATGTTGTATTTACTTCTAGAAATTAGGCGTTAAAAGAAATAATTACTACATAGAAAAATAATGGGAAAAGAATACAGTAAGGAACCTTAAAGTAATAATGCTAAACAGCACTGTTGTAGTGCTTGACATATTTAACTTATTTTATTATCACAGTAATCCAAATTCAATAGGTAGTTTTATTACTCTGTATCTACTATTAGAAGACAGAGGGACAAAGCATGTGATTGATTTACAAGAACTCTGGCCACAGTATGTATTCAAGGATCACATTCTGACTATGTGACTGACTTATTACGTAGGACTTGAGTGTGTTTTCTCTGTTTTCCTTTTCCCATCTTTAATGGACCAATAATGGAAAGATCTACCTAAGGGGGTCTGTTTTAAGAATTATTAAGAGTATCTGAATCTTAACCATGTATACCAGAGCCTGACACATTATCCTGCACATGCTATCACTCTGCCACATGTAGCAGTATTAATTTCCTAGGGCTGCTGTAACAGAGGGCCACAAACAGAGGGGACACAGCAACAAACACACATCACTCTTCTTGAAGAAAGAAGCCTGAGATGCAGATGTCACCAGATCTCTGAGAGCTCTCAGAAGAATCTTTCCAGGGCTCCTGCCTGACTTCTGGGAATTCCTTGGCTTGTGGCAGTCTAACTCCCATCTTCACATGGCCTGCTGCCTGTGTGGGTGTCTCAGTCAGTGCCCAGGTTCCTCCCTTTTAATAAGGACACCAGGCTTATTGGATCTTTGGAACCTGATTATAGTTTAAAAACCTGTCTTCAAATAAGGCTGCATTCTTAGGTTCCAGTGTGTAGGAGTCCAACATTTTTTTTGAGCACACAGTTTTATTAATAACAATTAGTGCTATTATGGTGTTATTTATAAGTAATGTTATTAAATGAGGCCCAGAACAACCAGGGAAGGAGAAGCCAAGCTACCGCTAACTGTGAGAATGGAGAGACTTTTAGAAAGAATACAGACTTGTGAGAAAACCAGATCCTGACGAAGAAGGATTATTTTAAATAAGAAGGTAACAAAAATCTGGTGGTGGAAAGACAATGTGATGCAGATAATACAGACATCTAGGGCTCGGACTCACGAGTCCCTGCTTTTCCAAGATATGTTTCATGACCTTATGCAAGTCACATTCTCTGTTCAATTCCAGCATCCTTATCTGCAAATTAATATCACCAAGCTTATGTCAGTTGTCAAAACATAATGAATTTTGCTAATGCAAATACCTCAAGGGATTTTTATACAAGTGGTCAATGTCCATGAATCCCACTGATTTTTTCCCCAGAACAGGACTGTTTAATCATAATTTGTTCTGTTTTAAAAATTTAAAATCATATCAACCTTATAGCTTGGCACTGACTTGTTTTAAAGACAAAAAGTCCCTGAAAGAGGGCTAGAGATCTAGCTTGACTCATAGATCAAACAGGAGATGAAGCCTTCACTGTACATTTAGGAATACCATCAGGGAGGGGACCTAGTGTAAAATTTGCTGCCAAGAGGCCTGAGTTTAAGTTTAGACTTTACCAGAGACCAGCCACAGAGACACGAGTTCTTATTTGGTCATTTGCAAATGGAAATAAAATTAAAGTTGTTATATCAAACTGAGATCATGTATATGAAAATATTTGGCAAAACTTTCCTCAAAGCAACAAAACTGTGCAACATGGTAGGATGTTGGAGCTGAAAGCATTATAGAGTCACAAAATGTAAATCTCCTATATCAGTCACTTTTTACTTATTTATGCTACAAACAAACCCCTCTGGATCTTGGTAGTGAGGCAAAAAATGCTTCTTCACTGCTCGCATAATTTACACCTCAGCAGTTGGGGGACTGTCGCTCTCCTCATTCTGGCACTTTAACTGAAGGGAGCCCTGGTCTGAGGCCCTTGGTTTTCATGGAAGAGGCCACGAGTTAGAGAGTATGCAGGAATCTAGGAAAATATAGAAATTTGGTTAATTTTTATATGTAAGTCCTTTCATATTCTACTGAACAAAGCACACACTTGACCGAGCCCAGAGCCAATGGCAGGGGTATGCAGTCCTTTGCAGGGATGAGCATGCAAACAATTATAAATTGCAATAGAATGTACCCTGCCCTCATTTTACAGGTGGGAAAAATGAGACTGGAAAACTCTTTTTGTCTGTCCCTGCCCTATCAGTCTGGGCTAGTGATCAAGCCAGAGAGAGAAGGTAGATGGAGGCATCCTGGAGCCAGCAAGACAGCTTGGGCAAGGGCCTGAAGGCAGTTCTCCTGGACATTCCGGGTAGGGCAGAGTGCAGGATGAGAGTGTGCATAGCAAAGATTTCTGCATGACACAGACAGAGGGCAGCAGCAAGAAATAAACACATGAAAAACGGGTACTTGTCTGCATCTATACTAAATACAAAGTATCATAGACAGCAGGGAGAAGTAAAAGGAAGCTGAGGAAACGGGGTGCCAAGAACAGTGAGAGAAATATAGAAAAATAAAGGGAAATTTGTGGAACAGACAAAAGATTTAGCAGGAGAAACAGACAGGTGACCAAAAAAGAGAATAAAACTCATTGAAGAAGGATGGCACAGGCAGAAACAGGGTAAGAGAAACAGAGCACAGCAAGAGGGGCAGATAGAATTCAAGCCCAAGAAAGAGCAGAGACAGTGGGCAGAGTGAAGAGCAGGGCCCTGGGGTAAACTGGGGGCTGAGGAGGAAGTTGGGGGTGGACAGAGGAAGTGTCTAGAAAAAATAGGAAGGGGAGCTTAGAAGGGAAGCAGAGGGGGCAGTGAACTGGGCTGAGCACCAAGGCTGGAGGAGGGAAGGAAAAGTGGAAATCCTTGTAGGTGGTAAAGTGAGGAGGGGACAGATTGGCAGGAGAGTCAGGCAAGGTCCCCTTAGTGGAGAGTTCTGTCCTCCTGTGCTCCTACTTTTCTGCCCCATTTTTCCCATCGAGCGCTTGAGGCTTTCTTAGAGTACTCTCACCAATGCAAACAGAAAGGGGGCATACTCCTGTGGGGCTTGATGCTGTTACTCCCTTCCCCATGTTGCCCGTGAACATGGGTGGTGAGGTTAGTTTTAGATGGCAGGACACTTCCACCTCACTTTCCAATTCATTGCTCTGCCTCCACTCTCTCCTATGCTCAAAAGGCAGCTTGGAGTGATGGAAATGATGTGGGCTTGGAGGAAGAGAAGTGTGGACTCACTTCAATACTCTTCTCCTTCTTGCTATTTTCCCTTAGGCCCAGTCCAGAACCTCTCAGAGTCTTACTTTCTCCTTGATTGTGATGCTGTAGAGACCACATGTGTGGGGCTGAGAGAAGAAATAAACAATAAAATGTTCATAAGATGTCTTAGCACGGTTCTAGAGAAGATCCTCCTCTTCTCTTTTTTCTCTTACTTGTTGTCACACTTGGCCTTCACAAACATTTTTTGAACTAAGTTGAGCATGAATTAGTACATTTGACTCTAAAATACTGTTAAAAGTAATCAACTAACTAAAAAAATGGAAAAGACGAGATAGTTCTTCTTTACATTTGAATATCCAATTAATAAATATAAAAGGAAAGAGGGAAACAGAAAATCACCATTAGGCAGTAACCACTGTAATAATTGCTACTGACAAAATCCACTGATGTGTACAAAAATTAATGGGTGAAACTTAGAGAACAGGATATTTACAGAGTCTCAAAAAAGTATCATTATCCCATATATTTATGAACCACAAGAGGAAAATAGTGATTTTTTTTTGTGAAGGACACTGACATACCAATTGCATTCACTTCCTTTGGTTGCTGTAACAAGTTACCACAAACTAAGGGACTTCCAAATATAGAAGTGTGTTCTTTCATGGTTTTGGACTCTGAAATCAAGGTGTTGTCAGGGCAATACTTCCTCCAGGGGTCCTGAAGAAGAACCTTTCTTTGCCTCTTTTGAGTTTATGGTGGTTCCTAATGTCCTTTGGTTAGTGACTACTTTATCTCTTTTTTTCTGCTATCTCATCTCTTTGTCTCTTATAAAAACACATGTTGTTGGATTGAGACCATACTTTGATAATTCAGCTACAGGATTCTTAATTATATCTTTCAAAACTGTCTTTTTTTCTTTCCAAGTAAGGTAGTATCTATAATTTCTAGGAATCGTGATGTGGAAACAGCCTTCTATGTTCTACAATTTAATGCATCTCACCAGCTTGACCAAGTAGTCAAGGTTAACATCACTAATAAAAATGCATATTGACATTATGACCACCCAGCCATAATGTATTGAAAAGAAAATAATTCCACTTCTCTGGTATCCTGATTAATAATGTGTAACCACTGTAATCATAAAAAAATCAGAAAAACTCAGAATAACTAAAAGGTACTCTTTAAAAGGGTCAAAGTCATAAAGGACAGGAAGGACTGAGGAACTGTCACAAACTGCAGACTGGGGAAGACATCACATCCAAATGCCATGTGGACTAGATTGGGTTCCAAAAACCAAACCAAACAAAGCCAAACAAAAAACGGATATTAGCAAAAATACGATGCAATTTGTATAAGGCCTATGTTTTGTTTCATGGCATTTATCATTGCCAGTACCCTAGTCTTGGGTTATTTCATTGTTATTAAATGAGATGGTGACACTAGGGAAGCAGATTGAAGGAAATACTGGAACTCTCTAATTTTGCAGCCTCCCAGATCTATAATTATTCCAAAATAAAAGGTCAAGAGCAAAAAATAATTTTACCTTTGAGAAGAACTTCCTACATTAGAATTTCAACTCACTGTGTTACATGCAGTATGAACTTAGCTTAAGTTGCTTAACTTTTCAGAGCTACTATTTCCTCCAGTGTATACTGATGATAATAATTTCTACAAACATGATATAACATACATGAACTATATAGAAATATTGTTTTGATGAGCATTTTCTATTACTGCTCTTTTTCTGTGCTTTGCAAATGATAAAACCAAAGCTTAGAAACTAAGATCACACAACTAGCAGCCAACCCCAGGATTAAACCTACATTTTTATTTCCATGTGATCTCTGGGCTCTACGTTACTTCCTTTCTTATGGAAGCAAGGATTGATAAAGACCTTTAAGGGCCTGATACAGTTTAAACCTTTCAAAATCTCATGTATTTGGAATGCGATTGGATCTCCCATCAGTGGATTCACCCAGTTTTGAATTATAGTAGCTGAATGTGTGATTTGGAAGTGCAGCTTGGTTGGAGGTGGGTCTCTAGAAAATTTTATTTCTGTCCCTTGTTTCTGCCTTCTCTCTACCTCCTGTCTGCCTTGAGTTGAGCAGTTCTTCTCTGATATACCCTCACACAGCGCCATTTCTACCCTGGAACCAGCTTACGTTGGGCTGAAATTGTGACCTGAAATAAACCTCTCCTCCTTTAAATCGTAGGTGTTGGGTACATTGTTCCAGCAATGGGATAGTGACTGAGACGGGATCTATTTCTATTACTGCCAATTAGTGGGCCCTATTAATGAGGCCCCAGGACCAAGGAAGAGCCAGCTGGTTCTTCTAGCTCCTGAACTTTAAAATGGAGGGATCTGCTGATGGGTATAGTCCCTCTATGAGTTGATTGCATATTTGAATCAATATTTGAAAATGGTGAAAACAGAAAGTTTTTCATCTTCCAGAAGCTCTTCTGAAGTTATCCAGCCCAATTCATTTTGGAAGTGAAAATTAATACTAAATAAAACTTATAGGTTTCTAAAAGTGACTGGCAGTGTCAAGTGACAGGTCAGTGATAGCTGGCCTTTCCATTTGGGTTGCATGGCAATGAGTGTGTGTGTGTGTGTGAGTGTGTGTGTGCACGTGCGCATGTGCACGTATTTGGGTGTGTGTAATCCCTACTGTACCACACTACCCTCTCTGGGCTGTGATCCACACTCCAAAGCTCCCTATCACCATGTGCTCAGGAAGCTGGCCTCCACACACCTTCTGCACACTTATGCTTTACCTCATTATGATGCTCACTCTTCCTGCAAATCCACCGATACCGTCAAACATACCCAGTTCGAACTTCCGATGCTACTGTTCCCCAGCTCAAGGGTGTCTTTAATAGCAAACTAATACTTGTTTTTCCTTCTTTCTCTCTTTTTTTCTTAATGTCTCCCCAATGAGACGTAACATTAATTACAGCAGTTAACTGAAATTCTGTCTCTATTACGGCCTGCCACCTTCTCCATTTTGGCTTCTGCCTCTAAAGTTTCTCCTGAATGAAGGGCGGGGGAGGCAGATGTGTGGTTGTGTTTATTTACCTTTTCTCTGTCTACCTCCCTTGTTCTGAATTTTAAATGAAGTCAAATCAATGTTTTCTCGGTGGTATGCTGAAGTGCTAGTGTGTGTGTGTGTGTGTGTGTGTGCTTGTGTGTGCCTGCTTCATAATCTAGCTGTCATTTTGAGCTAATTGTGTTGTTCCCTCTTGTGTGGAAGGAAATCTTATCTGTTTTGGATTAAAATTCAATGAAGGTCATAGCGGCTGGAAAACTTACCAGACTGCTGCAATTAATGTTCATTTGGCTTTGATAAATTGGAACGTTCCTTGCAATAGGACTGGAGTGGATTTCAGAAGCAATAATTCTTCCATTAACTCAATGATTCTGCCTGTGAGGGAGGACCTTGTCCTGCTTTTGTTTGTCATCTGTCACTTGGAGGAGCTGGGCATATGTCAGACATGATTTATCATGATTGCAATACTTGCTTGTAGTAGAAAGTTTTAAAACCACTAATTAGTTTTGCCCCCTGTAAATTGCTTGATTAAACAAAATGTAAGGTTTGAATGAAGGTAGAAAAATTTTTGTACCCCTGGGTTTCCACTATTATGGGATTATTACAAGTTATTTTCAAGGGTGAGGGAAATAAGAATCCTTTTATTAATAATGCTGAGCACTTATGATATGTTGGGGAATGTGTATATTATGTGCATTGCCTTTCTTAATTCTTAAAGCATTTCTTTAGGGTAGTTTTCCCACATCACTTGGGAAGAGACTGAAATACACAGACAATAAATATTTAATACATCATTAGCAGCATAATATTAGAAACTAGGTGCCTTGATTCTCAAGCCCTTGCCTGATCACTATGTATTAGGATTTTTTTAGTTGCTTCATATTACTACGTTTTGCCATTTATTGTTCCACTACATGTGGAAAAAAATATCATTCCTCTATGAGAATTAGAATTCCTCTAGTATAGGTTTCCTGGGTCCTATGATAGTTCTCTTTTTCAGTTTTTGAGACATCTTCCTATTTTCTACTGTGGTTGTGCTAATTTACATTCTTGTTAATAGGGCACCAGGGTTCCTTTGTATTGAGTTATATATGTTAAATATATACACTTTTAAGCATATCAACAATGTCTCACATAAGTAGTTATTAAAAAGAGATAAATTACCTGTACTACCACCAAAAACAAAAGAATTACCTGCTGTGTTTGTTTCCTGGCCCACGTGTGCTGGATATCATTTAATGTTCAACATTCATATAGGATTGTAGGAAACCTGCAAAAATAGGAAATCACATAGCTCCAGCTCACTGGAACGGGAGGAGGGAAGTCATAGCCTTGACTTGCTAATTATTCAATTTTTGCAAAACCCTACCAGGCAACCACCGGCATCTCTGTCTTACGATTTGGTGCACTGAGCTATATGAAGTTAACACTGCCGCGGACAGACCCAAACCGGCAGGCCTTTGTGTCTGCTTTGCTGGCAGCAAAAGCTCCCCGCCCAACCCAGAAACCTTGTCTCATCCACCCTCTCCTTGTTATTTCAGTCCCAGTCATTGTTCTCTAGAATTGTGCAGAGACACAAGCAAGAGGCATTCTGGACTTTCCCAGTGGACACTTCCTCAGCTCTGTTTTATTACAGTGCTGATGTGTCCTGATGTGCCCCTAATGAAGTGTCCAGAGGCCTGCTCTTCCTCGGTTTTCCTTAATAGAGAGTGAAGTATGTTATCTGGGCCAGAAGCTTTGTTAGAGGGTGCACAGAGCCTCTGAGAGCTGGCTAGAGAGATGGGGGGCAGCTCGCCTCCCTCTTCATTGCGATGATCCCAGGTGAACAACTCACAGCAGCAAAGCAAGGCTAGTCCATTGCAAGGATAGCAGATACCCGGTGGAGGAGATCTTCTAGGGGACCTGGATCTGCCAGCCTTTTGTTTCCTGTGTGATCCTGAGCTAATGACTGACCTCTCTGAGTCTGGGTTTCTTTAACTATAAAATAGCCTTGGCAGTAGTAGCATCACCTCTGATCAAATTATTGTAAAGAATGGAAGCATCTATGCAAAGTACAAAACTTGACGTCTGACAAACAGAAATTTCTCAATAAATTATAGCTATTCTTAAAGTCCAAACACTCCTGACCAACTAACATTCACAGAGCATGTTCCTATTTGAAATCTTATTAAAATCTCCTGAAAGTGCACTAAGTCAGCACTCTTTACAATGCTGTGGTAGAGCAGAGGAGACAGAACATCAGAGAACGGTTTGTTTAGGGTCATACAGTTGACCAGCACTAGAATAAGAAGCCCATGAGTCCCTGTCAAATGTGGGTAGGTGGGGTTTTTGGTGAACATTTGTCTGAAGTCCTGTAGGCAGGCAATTTGGGGTCCAAGGTAAGATCATGGCTACCCTTCTTTTTGAGATTTAGAACAGCTGATGTTATGGAATTAGTCTTTTTGATTCATAAGTTGATGTCTGTACCCCAGTGTGGTTATATTTGGAGACAGAGCCTGTAAAAGGTTGTTAAATTTACATGAAGCCATCAGAGTGGAGTTCCTCATGTCTTTAGTAAAGGAAGTGGTATATATACACAAAGGAAAGACCGTGTGAAGTCATAGCAAGATGATGCTGGTATGTAAACCAGAAAGAAAGGCCACCAAAATTCAGCCCTACTAAATCTTTGACCTTGTGAAACTCCTAGAACTGTGAGGAAATAGATTTTTGGTTTTTTTAGCCACCCACTGTGTGGTGTTCAGTTATGGTCCCTTGAGCAGATGAACAGAGAGAGAAGTGTGGCTAGCGGTTCCCCATTCTTAACCCTAACAATTATTCTGAGTGCTTATTATATACACACCGGAATGGTCTTTGTCACCTGTTACTTAATTAAATTTTACAAAGCTCTCTTTATGATTATTCCCAAAGGAGATATGTAAGAATATGCCAGATTTATGGATGAGTGGCCTCAGTTGCCCAAGGCCACATGTCCACTCAAGACCTTGATTCTACAATTGTCAGTCTGTGCTCTCTCAGTCTCAGTGAGACGGGAAGAGTGCCAACTCAGAGGGGAAGGCTGCACTTTACTCAGGGTGCCCCTCCACCTACCACTCATGCTTCCTAGAAGGGGGCATCAGCCTGCTTTCCAGGGCCAGAGAGAGGCCTCCAGGAGAAAACCTGAGTGAAATGCTTGATACCTCAGCATAGTCGGTGCTGTGCAAATGGCAGTTTTAGACTTGTGAATCCTTTCTCCGATATCTTGTTTCTTTGATTTAAAATTTAGGACACTAACTTGTATCTTAAAAGATTATGTTGAATGAAATGAGATTACCAGTCACAATGCCCAGGATCGTGTCTGGCACAGCACGGACACTAAATCCATGGGGACTGTGATTATTATTACCAGTAACCTCCTACACACCCTACAAATTAGAGACTCCCCAACTGGGGAATCTCTCAGATCAACCATAGACCAAGCTGATGCCTCTCTGGCCTGTTCTATCCCAGATGCTGCTGGCCGGCTCCTGACTTTCAGGAACCGGCCAGCAGCCATGGGAGGTGACAGACGGTGTCTTACAGCCACCCCAGGGACCAACTTCTACCCTTGGGAAGGTAGAGATGAGTCTGGGTTGACCAAGTGGGGCACACTGAAAAATGAGCTTGTGAAGCAGCAGCAACATCTGTGTCATCATTTCTGCACCTTGACGTCAACTGGCTTCATAAACTGCTGCTGTCAGAGTGGTCTTTGTTTAGGAATTAATTAGGAGCAGTGAGGAACTGCTGCTCATGCAGATTTTGGTCTCTGGAAGTTATAAAAAAGCAGATGGACTTTAAGCAAATGTAGTTTTCACCTTTTACTACTATGTGAAAGGGTACATATTAGAGCAGGCTGCACTGGAGGAGCAGGCTTTGAAAGGGACACCTAAGCCTTCTCTTCATTCTGCTTCTGTGAGCTCATGTGCACAGTTCTATCCTTGTGGCTTGTGCTATTTGTGCGTTGGTAAACTTTTGCTATTCATAATAGCGTGGTCTGTGGAGTCTTTTTATGTGCTGTGAATGTGGTTCAATGCTCTTACCGAATGACCACCACGGTCTAAGGAGGAGGCTGTTTTTGGCTGCTTTTACCTGTGAGGAAGCCGAGGTTGAGGGCCAGTGCTGGAGCTCAGACCTGAGCCCAAGGTGTGAGGTTCCCAGGTCTGTGCCTTTAGCTGCTGTGCTATTACAGCATTTCTTCACCTTCCTGATGAAATGCTGTCCACCTTCCCTTGAATGTATCAGTTAAAAACCCGAATGAGGAGCTTTGAAGAGTGGATTTTGTAAAACAGTGATTTTCATGTATGAATCGATGAGAGCAATTTAAGTTTTTATACCTTAATTTTATGTTGATGGAATTTAGTCACCCTAGAAAAATTCTTTCACTTTATGATTAGTAATAAGAAGATGTTGTAAAGCTTGCTGATGTCTGGATAGTGCTTTGGCAGTTCCTTGACAATTTCCACATATTTGTTACCTTTGACACTATCATTGGATATTTAGGCCCTGATATGGAAGCTTTCATTTTTATTGTTTCTCCTGTTTTATAGAAGATGTTAGTTGAGAAATAATCAGTGTATCCAGGCTCACACAGCTACTTAATGCCAAAGCCAAACATCTTTACAGCAGAGACAGACATGTGGAGTCCCCTCGGAGAATTTCAAGCCAGTAGAGGCCAAGTAGTAGGCATTGGGGAAGAGCTGATGACAGAAAAGCTCAAACATCACAGCACATTAGAGGTGGAGGGAAACTTCAAGGGCTCTGTGCCCCTTGCTGTTACAAAAAGACAAATGCTATATAATATCACTTAATATGAGATATCTAAAAGACTCAAACTCATGAAGAGTGGAATGATGGCTTGCCAAGGATTAGAGGAAGGAGGAAATGGAAGGCAGTGACCAGAAGTCCCAAGGTTTTTGTCAGGGGAAATGAATACATTCTGGGTCTGCAGAGTTGCCTCGTTCCTGTCTGTAGTCAATAAGATTGTATTTCATGCCTGAAAACTTAAGGGGGCAAATTTCAAAATTACATCTCAAGTCTTCTTATCATAGCAAAATATTTTTAAAGGAGAAAGGCAATGCCAATAGAAATATTTTACTTCTTCAAACTTTCATGGATGGTATGTCAGATTGAGGACTTTAAAAAATGGGTGAATTGAGGTTTAAATCCCAAATTTACCTCTACATGTGATTTTGGGCAAGGTAACTAATATCATTTGAGGTTCAGTTTTCTTTTCTGTAAAGCAGAAAAAAGAATACGACCAAGTGGGCTTGAGGATTCGGTGAGATGCATATGAGATTGTTGGCACAGAGCCTCTCAAAGTCTGTGCTCAAGAGGCGAAAGCCACTGGGCTGTAGATGAAGTGGGTAGAACAGTGCTGTTTGGCCAAATTCCTCAGATTTAACTGTAACTTCTCTGGTCTTTATCTATGTGGCCATGGAAAAGGCACTGAAATAGTCTAAAGTTCTGATCCTGTACCATTTGAATAATGGTTAGACTTCTGCCATTGTGTTGCTGTCTGAAGTAAAAATAGTCTACGACAAGGATCAGCCTAGCAACTTGCCTGTAGTGCCCCTACAGTGCTCCTGGATCCTGGGTGTTCTGTGCTTCCTGTTCCATCCTTTTCCCTCTTAATTGGTAGTTTTGCAAGCAAGCAAAGAAAGTCCAGTCTTTTCCTGAAGCATCATTTTTGACATTTTCCCTTTGGTCCTTGTAGCTAAAAATCGCTTTTGGAATCCAGTCATTTCTATATAAACCTTTCCAACTTTGTGGGGTGATGAGTACCCTCCAAGCAAAGTGCTAGAGGGGAAAATAGCATTAAATGTAATTAAATATGCACCCCTATGTCTGGGGATACACTGGGGGGATTTGTCTTTAAAGTGTCATTCTTATAGCAAAGACACCTGTTATGCTAATGGTGGTGCATTAGTCTCTCCACTGGGGGCTTAGATGTTTTCTTAGCAGAGCTACGGTGCATACATTATCCTGCGTGCCATAATTCCTGGCCTAGCATCTCTTGCTTTTTCTTAAATGTGAGCACCTTGGATTCTTAATTTGGCCTCCATAATTAAGTGCATAGCTGCGAAAAATGCTTAAGTTAGAGCTCTCAGTGGAGATGGTACCTGATGGGAAAAGACTAGAAGAGAAACAAATATTTATTGAGTCATTGTCATGCACCAGGTGTCCTACCTAATGCTTGTCTATGCTCTGCTATTTAATTCACCACCACCATGCAAAGTTCAGTTTTTTTGTTGTTCTTTTTCAGATAATGAAACTGATACTCAAGAAAGGTTAAAATTCCACACACTCCACAGGCCCCCAATATTGTGTGCCAAACACGATGTCTGACTTCTGGAATTGTAATCTGGTTTACAGAATTTAGCAACAGCATCAACCAGAGTGAGATTGAGGCCCTGTGTACGTTAAACATCTCCTCTAGGGTCTCACTGTAAGAATTGACAGTGCTGGAATTCAAACATGGATCTGCTGGAGTTTTGTTTGGATCCTTTTGAAATCAGATGACTGGGAACATGTTCTTTTGCTTTTTTGGCTTTCATGGACCTTCTCATATACACAGAGTACTATGTTCTGCACTTCATTTTTACTCCAATACCGAAGCTTTCATACTTTTGGATAGAAGTGCTAGGTCAAGTGTTCGGGGAAAACAAGGTCACACTGTGTCAGAGGAACAGACCACAAACACAGAACAGAGGAAAAAGGTACTAGGTAAAGAGATCAAAGAAATGTTGGACAAATGGGACATTAATTGGGGCATTTGATGTGGCACGTGTTTGGATACTGGTCAATAACTTACAACTTCAGGCTTTTAGTCAAGACATTTATCCAGAAGATGACAGTGGTGGACTTGTGAGACCTGGGATGTGTCCCACACTCTGTCTCTTTGCAAGAGGTGATTAGACTCCTACCGTCCTCTCCAACACATAATTGCCTGGTATTGATATAAGACAAGGGCTGAGGACTGTTTGACACAGGTTAATAGATGTGCCACCTGAGGGAAGCTCATGGGCTAGAGAGGGAAAGGAGAGAACAGAGCTTTTGAATCATTCTTTGTTAAATCCGAGAAGACTCAGGGAGGGGTGGTGTAAAGCTAAATTTAGGAAGGAGTCCTAAGAATGATCTATTTCAGTGCTTTACAACATTTTACAGCAGCAACTTTTCATCAAATGAAAAGTTTACATCACAGATGTAACAGATCAAAGTAGATCATCCCTGGCTAGGAGTTTGGAAGACTTGGAAGACAGCATCTCAGTTTCTCTTAGTTCACTTTATGCACTATCAAAGTTCCGCCCTAGGGTACGTGGCTCAAAACTTCCTAGCTCTCCCTCCATCATTTAGTCAGTGGAGAAATTATGCCCTAGGAGAGAAAGGTTTCAGAAAATTCAGTGAATATCTTTACTCGAGCCTTACTACAACACTTTTAAAAGGAAAACTGCTTCTGTTTGCTATGTGCTATTTTTTTTACATTATTTTGCAATGATTTTAGATTTACATCTTTTTCAAAAACAATATGGAGAATTCCCATATAACTCAGGTTCCCCTAGTAGCAATATTTTTCATAGGCACAGAGCATTTATGTATTTTTTTTTATTTTAAAAACAAGACAGAATAAAAGCAATGAGTTTCAAAGCAAAATAGTAACTCAAAAGGAAATGATAACTGGAATAGGGGAAATGAGAAAAGAAAGAAGGGAAAAGATTATATGTCTATATACATTCATATATATGTATATATATGTAGATATTTAGGACATTTATTAAAACTAAGCAATTAATACTGACATACATACATACTGACATATTAAATAAGGATTTTATCCCTGTTTTCCTAATTTGCTCACTGCTGTCCCTTCACTATGCCAGGAAGTAATCTGAAATTTGAGATTTCTAACCATTGTTCCTAGAATTCTTTCTAATGCTTAGGAACTGCTGTATAGGATTGTGGCTACTTGCTTCACTACATTGCATTTAATTCGCGTATATCCTTTGTTTCTCTCCTATGTCTTTCCCTGTTTATCACCGTGGCACTTTCCAAGGGCACTAGTCAGATATTTTGTCAGGTGTCCCTTAACTTGAGTGTGTCTGTGGTTTCTCCTAATTAGAGTGAGGCAATAGATGGACAAACAATGCCGCGGAGTTAAAGTTCCCTTTTCATTGCCTCATAGGAGGGACAGGTGTCAGCCGTCAGCATGAGTTACTATTAATGATGTTAAACCTGCTCAGTTTAGTGTCAGATAGTATTTACTCAGTTTCTCCTCTCTCTCGTTACTGTTGGTCTCTTGCTATATTCCATTATTTAGAAACTAGCTCGTCAGTACAGCATGTCTTCAAGGAGACATGGATTAGGATCCACCTACTAGAGGCAGAAGGGGCAGAGAATTTATAGACTTGGTTGAAACCACTGGAGTCATGAATAAATATTCGGGGAATATATTATGAGATTCTGCAAAGATCCTGTTTCTCTGTCCAGTTTCCCCCACGAATTTTAGCATTCATTAGTTGATCTTGCCTGCGGCAATGTATTACCCCAGGAGAGAAAAGGTATTTTTTAAAGCAAAATGAAAACAAACATAGGAAGTAGAAAAAAAAGGGATGGAAACAGAAGAACATTAGATGCATGCTTCTTAAAGAAGACTTCTTGCTAGTGCATCTACCCAAGTCTGGGTAGAAGTATAGAAGGAGAGGACTGCACTGTGCTCACCAGCCTTGTTGGTCTTGTCCCTGTGGGGGTCTTCTATTCCGCATCACCATGACCCTGTGAGTAACCACCAAGTCTTAATGTCAAAGGTGGTTCTTTTGGCACTTAGAAGGTCAGTGTGGGATAGTGTAATGATACCTAACTTGCCCGCCTCTGTTTCATTTTAAAACACATCTACTTGTGGAAGCTGGTAAAGATATATCTCTTAACCTAATAGTTTCTCTGCATGCGTGTGTGTGTGTGTTTGTGTGTGTGTGTTTATGTTTCCTCTTTGTCTTGTGTATATGCTTTTAACCGGGTTCCATGGTATTGAGAGAAGGAAGGAGTAAAAAGTTCTTCCTTTGGCTATGCCTTTCCTTTCAGTGGTCATTTAGAGCACCTTTGCAGAGGTTTCATAAATCCTGATGGCTGACTGGAAACCTATACTCAATGGCTTCAGCCTGGTACAACCTGGGGGAACCTGGGGAGCATTACTGAAGCTTAAGAATACGCGTCAACTCATTGAAGAAATTCCCAGGGAAGAGATAGCCCCTAAAGCAGAGGCACTGACAGAAAGTACTTTAAGTAGGAGTTAGCAAGCAAGAGTTAACATGCAGGAAGCTAAGGAACTATGAACTGCTTACCTATTAAAATATTGGGAGACCTCTAAGTACTTGTCCTTAACTGTTTCTGATGCTGAGCAACTGTGGTATAGGGATAGTTACTTACCTCACTGATGTGAGCAAGCCTTTGGGTGTTTTCTTTGTCTTTTTAATGATTTAGAAGGCCTCAACAGCTGCCATCAGCAATTTTTTCTTAATTGGTCAGTTGGTTAACTGGTTAGTAGTTTAGGCCCACTTAGAGAAACTGTCTCATTACCAACTAGACTTTGTAGCAACTACTCTTAGTGTCTAGCCTGTATTCCCTCCCCATGACTGCTGATCTAACTTCCAGTTGCCAGTACGTTGACTTGGCTGGGGACTCTATCTGGCAGTTAGGTATCCTTCTGCTCATGCTTGGCATAAGCTAGAGTGCAAGGGAAGCCCTTAGCCACTGATTCTGGCCATTGTTTAATACATGTTGTACCTCCCTTGCCCCTCCAACAGGCTAACTAAAATGTTTTTGTTCCACAGAGCACACCAGGTGGATGTGTGGAATCTGGCTTGTGAAAACATCCTTTATGTCTTCCTTCTCTTCCCCTTCTTCACTGATCCATCTCCTACTGAAATTATTTCCCAAATAAACTATACATGGAACTCTACTCATGTTTTGACTTATGGCATTTCTATTTTCTGACAGTACCAAAGAGATGTTCATTCAGTAGAAACTGTACTTCATATTTTGGATTTCAGTCATTTCAGGGACAAGTAATATGAGATGCTGGGCATCAGCTGTGAGTTTCAGACCCCTGCCAGTCACACAATCAGGGGTAAAATAACAGATACCCTTTCATAGATGGTGTAGGATGTATGGTAGGCTAGGTGTATTGAGTGCATTTTCAATTTATATGTTCATATTATGATGAGTTTATTGGAACATATTTCCATAAACAATTGAGATGCATTCATATTTACACTCTGCCCTCTGAACTTCTGGGAAAAGACAAGCTCTAGTTGGCTTTTGTGATCTCTGACCAAGGAATCTGGACCTGGAGTGGAATAATATGAACTTGATTTCCAGTTGTGGCCCTGAAACAGATTTTCTGGATAAAAGAAAGAAGAAACCTGTATCCTTACTCATAAAGAGAAAGGATTGGCCCAAACCTTTCTTGAAGTTATGTTTCTAAGATAGCACATTATACCTTCTTTTTTCATGATGTCTGTGATTGTCACAAATTCATCTAATTTGTTTTAAGGAAATGATTATGCTTTCTACCTTACAAGTCCCCATTTTCTTCACTTCACGCTTTCCTTATTGAGGAAATTTGAACATCCTGTTTTCTAGGAGTGCTCATTCATGACCTTGGACGTAAACTTAGAATATTAGGAAACGGGCCATGTTTTTTTCTTTTTCCTCTTCTTCTATTGGCCCCTCTCTATTTTCCCTTTCATTTTTTGTCCCTTTCTATTTTCATTTGTGGAAGAGGACTATCCTGAGATTCAAAGCTCTGGCCTACTTTTTCTTTTCTTGTTTTTATTGAGTGTAATAATAGTTACTGTATTGTGAGAGCTTGGTATATGCCAGGCTCTATGCCAAGCGCGTTTCATACATCGCCTTATTTATTTCTACAATAGTAGTATCAAAAAAACACCATTATTATGTTACCATGAGAAATCTAAGATTTAGAAAGATTATGCAGTTGCCCGAGGCCATGCAGCCATTAGTGATGAGGCGAAGATTTGAATGCGGGCTTGACTAAACTGAAATCCTGTATTTTACTATCTACTTTTCTGCCTGATAACATTCAGTAGGTATAACTCTAAAGGCCTGGATGTACTTTGAAACAGAATTCCCAAGAACTGTGTAAGGAAGGAGGAACAGAGAAATGACTCAGGAGCACCAAGAATAATACACATGCATTATTGGACAGTGAGAAAATAAAGGAAGAGTTTTATCTGGACACTCTGAGACATTACTTTGTCCATTTAATTTTCATCAGTACATTCATGACAATGTTTTGATCCTTAGTCACTGGTCATTTCTTGGACTAATGTGCTCAGTTGTGGTATTATCTTTAAGAAAAACATTATCAGAATCAAGTGCATGCAGATAAGATTAACCACAGGTTCCAGAAAGAGTTCAAAGCCATATCACCAGAATTTTGAAAGTAACTAAGAGGATTTAGCCGGGAGAAGAGAAGACTTTTGGATCTTGGGAGAATTACTTTTCTCAAAACCTGAATCTCTTTCAAGAGGAAGTGGGAGTTAGGCTTGTCTGCTGTGTGGCCTCAGGACATAGCAATCAAGGGTAAAAACCATGTGCTGGCTGATTCCAGCTCTATTTTAAAAAGAAACAATAACAAAAGAATCCAAAATTGGAATAGGATATTTCAAGAGGTGATGCTTACTCCACCAAGCCTGTGTGTCAAGAGTTTTTTTTTTTTTTTTTGCAAGTGATATGAGTCTAACTCAGACTGGCTTAAAGGATAATAAGGTGTCTAATTCCTCAAAGAACTAAAGTATCTAAAGCTACTTTGGGTTTCCAGAAGGGTTAGATATAGTTGTTCATACAAAGTCATTGGAAATTTGTATTTCTTCCCTCATTTATTCTGTAATTTTATTCTTGGCAACCTTAAGTGTAAAGTCATTTTGTACTGTAGGAAAAAGAAAAGAAAAAAGAAAAAAATATGCTTCTTATTTTTTAGCCAAAGTGCCTGGGAAAACTATTATTTGTTCATGTGTCTATCATTCACTGATTTTTATTGCTGCTTCAGAAAATTACCATAAATTCAGCTACATGTTTGCTGTTACTTAATACATACTTTTTTTTTTCTGCAGATATTTGAAACAGGTCTCACTGGGTAAAAATCAAGATGTTGGCAGGACTATCTCTCCTTTGAAAATCTGTTTCTTTCCCTTACAGTGTATAGAGGTCACCCATTTTCTTTGGCTCATGTCTTTCTTCCTCCATCTACAAAGCCAACAAGCGTGCATCAAGTTCTTCTCAGACCGTATCCCTCTGATCTCTTCTACCTCTGACCCATCTGGATAGCCCAGGGTTTTGACCTATGGCAGTGCTACATGATTAGCAACTTTAATTCTATTTGCAATTGTAGTTATCCCTTGTCATACAAGCTCATGCATTCCCTGGTTCTGGGAATACTTTGAAGACCTTATTCTGCTGAATGCAAACCCTAAAAAAGTTACTACCGTGCTCTGTTTGACTGATTCAGCATCACACACCCAACACTAAACATAGACTCAACCCAACCAGGCTAAAGCCACATGAGCTGAGATTATTGAAGGAAGCATAACTTATTTTCTTGAGGAAACTAGGTCCCTATTACAAAAGGAGAGAGGGAATGCTAATAAAGAAAAAGAACTGTTAAGTATAGTGTTGGTTAGGGATATTCAATATTAGATAAGTAAAATTAGTTACTATAAACTTTTTAATGTTCTGATATTTGAATGCTGAATTGAATGACTCCACATAACTACAAAGAAAGCAAATCACTGATCCATTCTAATGATATAAATTATATCCTCTATTCCTGGGTGATACCCTGAAAATTCTTAGCCTGAAAGTTTCTGTCTTGTTTGTATGGTTGTCTTACTCCTAGATGTTAGATGCCACTGTAATAATGTTGTTCCAAAAAGGTTGAAATAATTTTAAATAACAAAGGAAGAGTACTATGTTCCTTACCTGAGGAAGATATTTTCAAGGACATTCCCTAAAAGATCCCATGGCAGTCTTTGAGAAAATAATTCAAGGGACAAAATTTTATAGGCAGTCAACAACAACAAACATCCCATTTCTCTAAACTTTGCTTTAAGAGAAGCAAAACCTATGGGACTTTCCATAACTGAACATTTTCCCCTCCTTGCCTGCTGCTAGCTGAAATTGGATGGGACCATGAAATCCTAACCAATTTCACTCCACCACAGGTGCCTTGAGTGATGCATTTACAGTCAGATGTGCAGTTCTGGGCTACAGATGGTGAAAGAGATAGAAAGCAGAGGTAAGAATGAGGAGAGAGTCATGGGAAACGTTTCAGCAAGAGTGATATGGCATTAATTTTCTTTCAAACTGTAGTCCACAGTGTTCACGCAGGAGAGTTGGCTGGGCAGATTTTGGGATGACTTTGTTGACAATATACAACTCCTGGACGATGCAGGTATAGCCATAAAAGCTGAATCAGGTCCTACCTATAACTTTAAGTGCTCTGAGAATCCCTAGAATATGTTAAAAGCTCAGAGCATATAAATAGACCAGCTAGCTCCCTGAACAATGCCTGAAGCCTTGATGGACTATGGCGCTGTCCCCGGTGCTGAGTTGGCACAAGGCAGCCTATTGCATGGCTGAATTCCTGCTAAAGAACAGTTTCAGCTCATCCATTTGTGGCCAAAGGCCTACCTCTAATTATGGCTCCAAAACTAGGTGAATAAACCCAGGGCTTCTTTTTTGTTCTCTAAGATGTGACTTTGTTAATCACAGCAATGTAAGCTTCACAAGAACAGGGAACTGGTTATGTTCTTTCTTCTATCTGCAGTGCCTGGAATGACATCTCATTTATACTAGACTCTCAGTTTATTCTTGTGTCAGAGGCACTTACTAATTATTCCTCACTTTCCTACTTAGTAGAATAATAGATATTTGCCTATATAAGTACACATGCAAACACACACATGTACAGTCAGAAGATCTACAGAAAATTTCTTTAGTGGTGCATTGCAATATATGAAATGTTTACGTTCAAATCTAAAGTTCCCAAACAATTTAAGCTACATGTTGTTTGTCCCTGTTTCTGTTCCTGGCACTATGCCTGGAAGGCATAGTATAGATTCCCTGTATTTAAAAATAATAACTGAACTGGACTAATTGCACAGCGATATTGCACTTTTCTCTTGCACCCAGAGAAAAGTGAATGGCCCAAGGGCATGCAGTTAGTTAATGGTGAAAAACTATGACACTTCTATTACCTATCCCCACAGAATATCACTCTCTGGACTTTTCTTCAAAGATGACCTGAAGAAATCACAATTTCTGGCCTTTTGATTCTTTGCAATGACAATGCTGTTTCTCTGACACTTGACAGTTTGTGAATCCCTGTTAGATATGGTCTCTGACAGGTTTTGAGGGTAGATTTATGTATGTGGTAAAAGATATAAAATATGTTACATAAATGTGAGGTTTGGAACCAAAATCACATCACATCAAACCTTCCTTCAAACTTGGCACTTGTTTACTAGGAGGTAGAATGAGATATATTGGAAAAATGAGATATATTGTTCATGATTAAGAATAGCAAGGATTTCCAGTTCCCTTAATTAACAATAACCCTCTGACACCCTGTTCACATGGTAGACTGCTCAAAGGATCTCAAAACCCAGCACATAAAAAAGCTGGCAAGAGCATAATCACTGCAGTGTTCGGTGCTTCGCTTTCATTGGGGGGAGGGGAAGAGGGCCTCGAAATTGAGTCAGTGTCCTCAGGTGAAGGTGAGACTATGTCTGATTCCCTTCCTCAAAGTCAAACAATCTCAAAATCATACCTTTGGTGAAACGATGGATGAGAAGGGCCATTAGGAGAAGAAAAGAAGACAGGAAGAAAGGGGAGTATGGAAAGTACAAGGCAGTGTGAAATGTTGAGCAGCTACACTGTACTTCATCCTATGAAAATCATTTTCACATTCATCACCTTCACATTCACGGTCTCGATAATTAGCGTTTGACATACATTCTGAAAGCAGAGATGAATGGCTGCGGCTTTTCATCTTCCCAACCCTCTGTCATTCAGTGTTCGTCTCTTACATATTGAGAAACAGACACAGGGCAGCTGAGGAGAGAGATGGGAGGGTAACACAGACACTGACTCTTGCACCCAAGTAAGGCTTCGGGAGGCGCTGAGAAGTTGGGAGGTGAGAGGAAGGGGTCTTTCGTGACCTTTATGAGTAGTTAAAATACTATCCTTTAATGAGCTAGTTTTCTTTTTATTTCTTATTTTATAACTGAGAAAACAGAGTATCTGAAACTTGCAATGTCTTATCCACAGTGACACGTTCACTCATTAATTTTACTTTTGTTATCTATCCCTGAAAGAAACAAATAAATAACGCCAGCTTTTCAAGACCTACTAGTTTGCCTTGTGCGTTTTGGGGGTAGCACTGGCTTCTGGAGTAGGGATGGCATATATAGACGAGGTGGCAAACTGTGGAAGGGGTCCAAATCAGGTATTCCAGGCAGAAAGCACAGCACATGTGAACACACAGGGGGCTTCGAAATACAAGGGCCCAGACTCTTTTTAAAAGTGCACAGCATCAGTTGAGGATGCTTGAGGAAACAAGATGAGTGGTAAGAAATTTAATAACAAAGCTCACTTTTTATCCTGCCAGCCACAGAGAAAGAGTGAACCTTTGTGAACAGCAGAGTGCAGCTTTAGTATGGAAGTGCCCCTCCACTGGCATGAACTTGTGTGGATTCTTGCTGTCACTCAGTTCCTCTCCTTTGCTGCAGACCACAAGGAAGGTGACTCCAAATGAACAGGAAAAGGGGACAGCTGAGTAATCCAGTTTGAGTCTGAGTTGTGCATTGAGAGGCTGAGCTGTGTGGTAACAATATGCAGCATTAAATTGAAATGGGGTCTGATTGGCTAGGAAACACTTGGCCTACATTAATGCCTGCAGAGGCTCTCTGGGTCTGATTAAGCTGCAGATTTCTCTGGGCCCTCTCCTGGTGATCCACGATTATTCCTGTCAGCATCAGACTTGTCAGCCTCCCTTCTCCACCAAAATTAATGGATTGAACTCCATGACCCATGTGTTTGATGGGATGAGATGCTCAGTCAGCACATGACCGTGAAGGGGGCCATGACTGTTCCTTTCTTCTTCCCTCTGAAGGAGGGGCTAAGCCACTCCCCATGTTTCCTCTTCCCTTCCTCAACAGTTGAGCTAGCATCCCGAGGGCTGACAAGAGAACCCAGAGAAAAGCAATAAGGGAAACCTAGAACCAGAGAACTGAATTAGTCCTTGAGTACTGTATCCAACTCTATCCCCACTGTATGTGTGTGTGTGTGTGTGTGTGTGTGGGTGTGTGTGTGGCAGGGGGCAGAGTGGCTCTGTGTCCCACAAAGGAAATAGAGCACAGCTGGACTGAAACAAGTCTTTCCTTCTCTCTGATGTCTTGTATCTTTTTATACCTTGATCTTGCTGCTGTTCTACCCCTTATTTCTCCAGTTCTCTGAGAATGGAGAAAGGTGTCTTATCATTTGCTTACTTAACCTGTGGAACTGGAATTCAGCATCCCTATTTTTACTCTGTGTCCTTTGTTTCTCCCATCAAAGCCAAGATTTCCTGTGGTGGCTGCTGTCATGGGAAGAAAAATGAGAAAATGATGTTATTAAGTATCTGGCCTGAAAAGAAACTTAGAGGTCACCTTCAATTCTATCTATGGCATCCCTATTAAGACATCTTCACGATTAAGGTTGTATGTCTCTAGTGCCAGAGAATTCCCTATTTACCAAGGCAGCCTTTCTATTTTTGGATAGCTTTGCCAATTGAAGAAGAACTCTTCACATTGACCTAAAATTTGTGTTCTTACATTTTTCACCCTTTGGTCACAGTTTCACCTTCTCTAGCAGTGGAGAATGGATCTAGTTTTTCTCCCATGTCAGTGCCCTTTGGATCCTTTTACCTATGGCTTTCATGCTGCTCCAAGGACAATGTGTATTCTCCTTAAAAATCCAGTTTTTAACCCTAGTTGTAAGATACTAAATTCATTAAATGAATCAAGATAGACATTTTCTGCAATCAAATAGAATGGAATGGAATAAAATACAGAATATCAGATTATAGAAAATACATATTTTGTTCCAGAAGCTTTTGACGTGTGTGTGTGTGTGTGTGTGTGTGTGTGCGCGTGTGCATGCACTTGCTTGTGTACTGGTTCCCACTCTATGTTTTCTTATCATGAATGGTATCACAGAATCATCTCAAGGAATAGTATGCAAAGTCTTCTCCCTTTTTGAGTTAAACGTCTTTTGGACTGGATTCCATCCCGGGTTTGTAACTGACTGTGATTTTACCAATTTCAATTCTCCTAAAAGCATACACAGCTTTGTATCCTGTGTCCTTCCCAGGAAACTTGTAAGAGGCAAATATAGTGTTGGATGTGAAGTTCATCTAGAAAGTGAGAGAGGCTGAGTTAATAATTGCCATGGTGGAATGGTTGTCATGGGAGAAGAGTAGTCATTGTTCCCTTCCCTTCCCTTCCCTTCCCTTCCCTTCCCTTCCCTTCCCTTCCCTTCCCTTCCTCTTTCTTTCTTTCTTTCTTTCTTTCTTTCTTTCTTTCTTTCTTTCTTTCTTTCTTTCTTTCTTTCTCTATTCCTTCCTTCCTTCCTTCCTTCCTTCCTTCCTTCCTTCCTTCCTTCCTTCCTTTCTTCCTTTCTCTCCTTCTCCTGTGGTACAGTCTAGGTTTCCTGTGATTAGATCTTAAAGGATCTGGTGTGATGATATGAGCTTTGTGAACAACCACACCTAAATTCAAGTCTAATCTTGCTTATTCATTGGTCTTGGTAACTGTTTAAGCCTAATCTGCTTCCTTTCCAAGATGGAATTCAGTACCTATCTGGTTGCAAGGTTTCATGATCGAATGAGTTATCCAACATACAGGCTACACATGGCACTTGACAAATACTAGGTCCCTTTTTCTATCCCCATCCAGAGTGGCATTCATGAGGACTGTGCTGGCTGCAGATGTCCAGGAGTTCAGAAACAGGCACACATGATGATCAGTTTCACAGGGGCTCTGAGCAAGGTTGAAGGAGCCAGGTATTACCAATCATAGAAAAGCAGGCTCAGCGCTGTGTTGTGAGACCTAGGTAAGATCTCACCATGGCCTGGGCTCTGCTGCTTTCGGACACCCCAAACCCATTTCCTCATCATAAGAAGAGAAGACAGTCGTGTCTACTCTGCCGACCTCACAGACCTTGTGTGAACACCAAATGAAATTGAGAACAAGGCAATGCTTTGTTACTGATCCAAATAGGATATGTTTATTTTTGTAGATGTTACTTTAACTGAGACCAGATATGTTTTTCCTTGCATAGATAGCTATCTCTAGATGTATTTCCACAAAAGTTTTTTCCTGCCACATACTTTCCACACTGAGAATGAAGTTCATCCCTGCCTGAGGCCTGTCCATCCTGCCTTTTCATGGGAGTGGTGGGCTGCAGCCTGGTAGTGCACTGAGGCGCTTTCTTCCTGGTCTGCACTGCCTCCAAGGCCTTTGCAATCCTGCCTCCTGCATGCTGTGTTCCAGCCAAGGAGCCTCCTCTGTGTTCTCTCAATATTTCCTGTGGCTCCAGCTCCTTACTGCACTGAACTTGCACCACTGCATTTTGAGGGGTAGGAGTAGGACTTTCCTTCCCCCTACAGCTTGATTCATCTTCTCTCTGAACTGTTCTCAGATGTCCCATCTAAAAGTAAACAACGCAGAGCTTAAACAACCTGTTTTGAATTCAAACTCCAATATTTATGAATGTTTGAACTCAGGCTACTTCTGTACTTACTTTTTTATGGATAAAATGGGTAAAAACCGGTCTTTCCAGAGACTGAGTGAGTTAATATGGTGATGTATGTAAGGGATGTTAGTAGGTGGTAGGCATTCAATATAACCCCAGTGAAAGTAAGAATGCTTGTTTCTTGCTAGATCCAAGGTCTATAATTTAGCATGGTACCCAGTAGCATCTGAGAAAAGCACACAACTAAACCTGATGAATTAACAATTTAAATAATCTCCTACCCTTTATCTGAAGCACACACTCTCTCGCAGATGGTTTAGCTCTTTATAATGAATATTAATCCTAAAGAATCCTCACCAGTCTGGAGACATCTGTAATGCAGAAAGTCACCAGATGCTCCAGGGTCCCCACCCCTCTTCATGTAGAGTAATTTGTATTTAAGATACTACTAGTAGTTCAGATATAATTTATCAGCTATAAGTAATAGAAAAGTTTCTTCATATTGGTAGTTTTTGAAATATGGGCTTAAACCATTTAATCAATCGTGAAATACAGTGACTCACAGCAAGCATTGCTAAGACAAATAGAAAATGACATAGAAGATTAGTGTGGGGTTGAATATAAAATAAGAGAACAGAATGGGATAAAAAGGAACAGAATTGACCAGTACAGAAGGAATTACAGTAAGAAAGAAAAGGAAGTATTATGGAAGGAAAAAGAATGGAATAGAATATACTGGAAGAGAAGAACATAGCTCAGAACAAGATCAAAATCTTTTAGGATACAAATGTGGTGGTAAAGTGGTATTTTTGTATGTTTATGACAACTTTAGGTCAATTGTACATAGATGCATATATGTAAAAATATAGATATTTAATGTCACAATAACCAGTTATAAACTTGTTCTATTGCTTGGCACTATGCTTTTTGACCAAGGTAGGGACCATACCTGATACCCACTGAAGTCTTCCCATATTTTTGTCATGGCTTTTATCTTCATGAACACTCAAAACCTGTTGGTTCAATCAAATGGTGAGGATATAGTAGGTTTCATTGAAGTAGTTTGTAAATATTTGGTGACTGACATGTATAATGAATTTTTAAAAATCTATTAGTCAGCTTTTTGTCATTGTGACCAAATACAATGTTTCATGGTCTGCTGGTTTCATTGCTTTAGGCCTGTAGTAATTTTTTTTTTTTTTTTGGTACCAGGGATCGAAACTCATGACTGCATTTGCAAGGCAGGCGCTTACGCTGCTGAGCTAAATCCCCAGCCCCTGTGGCAATGTCTTTAGGCAAAGATATCAGTAAAAATGTGTGGCAGCCACCTGGTGGCAAGCAGTAAGCAAAGAGGAGGGGGACCAGAGGAAAGGGACCTGGGGACAAGATATGGTCCTCAAGGTCACTGCCAGTGGCACAGTCCCATCAAACAGGCCCCTGTTTCATAATAGTCTACTTCCCTGGAGACATAGCTGCAGACTCACCCACTGATGAAGTAAGCATCCTCATTATTTTATCCTTCTCCCAAAACATCAGCTGGCAACATTATCTTCAGCACATGAGTTTGGGGGACAGTTCAAATTCCAACTGTACCATGAAGTGCTGTAAGAGTATCGGTCACTGCGTAAACGTCTAGAATGGAGTTGGCATATAGAGACGGCCCAATACGCAGTCGCCTTCAGCCTTATTCCCCTTCCTCAGCTACTCTGACCTATTCAGTACTCACAATGTGCCTCAGTGCATCTTGTCATTTATTCCTCACACCGTACTTCTGAGGTTTCTAGCGATAACAATTGATGGACGAGAAAATGTGAGGCTTAAAGAAGTAGAATCATTTGCTCAAAGAGGTGATGCTCAGTAGAAGCAGAGCTGGCACTGGCACCCTCACCTCCACCCTGTTAGAGTCTGCTGTGCCAGGCTCCACAAGCATTGTCAGAGGCGGCAGCGGGCAGGACATGAGTGCTCAGACTCAGGAAGTCTTTCGGAGCTGGCCTGGAAGGCAGGTAAGTACCTCCGGTGTGTGGCTGGATGGGGTGGGGGACTGGAGTCACACTGACTACTCAGGCCCCTGCGTTTCCAATGCCAGCTATTTTGGAACTGACCTCAGCTTCATTCAAGACTTGGAGGCCGTCACAGGGTCAGTATCTCCCTCACCATCATGTCTTGACTCCTCTTTCAGGACTATTTTGACACAAGCACCAGAAATTGCCTTTCAGATGGTCAGAGACAGCTGCTAACTGTTGGAATTCTCTACCTCTGTTTTCTTGTTCTCAAATGTAGCTTGTTTTAGAGATGTAATGAGAATAAGAACAGAGAAGACAAAAAAGGAAGCAGAGGTCTTGCACCTTAGGGCGTCACTAGATGTAGATACCTTTCTCTTTTGGTAACAATATCCAGCTGTCCTGCGATTGCTGGATTCTCACCACACCAGCTTTCTCTAGCCCCGGGGGAGGCTTCCAGCAGAAGGGAGACAGCCTTGAAATTGCCAAGGAGTAGCTTTTGAAAATGGTCCCTAGCCTGGGACTTTGAGTGCCCCAGGGCATCCCAGAGGCATTGCTATTCCTGTTCTCATGATCCAGCACTTCTTCCTTTGCCCCTTGCTGGACAGAAACCAGAAGAGATCTGGGAGTGTGCCATGGCTTTTTAAAACAAGAGACTCAGGTAAGTAGAGGGAAAAAAGTCATCAAGGAGTTTCTCCTGTGACCAGGTATAGGATAGCCCTCCAGAAATGTAAGAGTGTCCCTCTGTCATGGCATGGTGAGAAACTCTGATCTGGCTACCAGCGGCCACTCAATGACTTGGACAGCAAGACAGACACAATCTCTGTAATTCACATCCAAACTTCCTGGTAGATTTTGTTCCCACTTCTCAATGGAGTACACTGTAACTCAAAGGCAAAGTCACCTGCCTACTAAAAAAAATCATAACAGCACTAACAACAGATCACATCCTCAAGTGCTTGCTGAGAAATAGGCACAGTTCCACATGGTCCACTGGACACTGTGCATGCCAGGATTCATTCCAGGGCTCCCTGACTTCAGATCCTAATTTTGCAAAGCTAAGAGACTTCTGAGGGCCAGGAAAAAGCTTTGGCAAAACTCTGATATAAATTTAATCTATGTTCCAACTTCGCAGAGTGCTTCATCTGAAAATTCTTAAACCTTGCTGAGCTTCGGCTTCCTTATTTGACAAACGAGGGTGATGATAACACCCGCATAGAATTGCTGATTAAATGGTATAAGACATCTCTAGTTACTGGCAAATAGAAAATACTCTAACAATGATTTCATTTTTTTAAAATGGCTTCTGCACAGAACATAGTTAAGAAGCACCGGGCCATTCATACTATGTGTAAGACTATATTTGGTTCCTTGTTTTGTGTTCTTGATTATGGTGCTGAGTCTGGCATTTTGAGGATATCTGAAACAACTAGTTGAATTACTTGCTAGTTAATTGATTGGCTAAATGAATAAATGAGCAAGTGCATGAATGCAAGCAAATTAGGTATTTGCAGCATTTTAGTATCTATCCTGGCAGTGTTGGAATGAAAACCACCACATTTGACCTCTGCCTGTAAAGTGATAGCCACAACTGGACATGCATGTATATAGAGTAACAAGCCTAAAACACTGTCTGGGTAGCTGCTGACAATCATTGCTGGTCATCAAGATCAATCCCTATTCTCTCAGAGAAAGCTGCCTCACTATTAAGTATACCTAGCTTTCACTTCTATGTGATTTAGACATTCATCCTCATAATTATTAGATTACAAAAATCTTTTTCCTTTTCCAAAGACATTTCTCTATCAACCCATTGAGAATATAATTTTATCACAGGCTTTCCTGAAGGAATTTAATTTGAGAGATTATTCAAGCCATTTTCATATAGAATACTTAAAAGCAAGAACAGTTCTGCCTCCGCGGAGATGGCTTCTCCTCTTAGCAGGAGCCTCCAAATCTTGGACTGATGAATTGCCAAAGTATCGTGGCCTTTGGGTGCTTCCTCTCTGTATCTTCTTGTTACTACAGCATCCACACCACAATCTTCCAGAAGTTATTGCTGCTGTCTCTTCATGGTTCTCTTGGACGCCAGACTCTTAAATTTGTGTCTCTGTGAATATTCTCCATACTGCTAGCAGCCTGGACTTTGTGAAGCTAAATCTTATATGCTGATCTCTTCATAATAGAGCAATGAGGCCAGAGGCCCTCTGTTACAGCAGCGTAATGTAATCTCATCGTAGCAAGGGCTTTAGATAGATTGAATTCATTCATTTATTCAGGTATTCATTTCACACGTATTGAGTTCCTTTCAGGTGCCAGGTACTGTGGTAATTGCCAATTGCCAGGTATACAGCATGAAGGTAACCAAATCCCTATCCTTAGAGAGTTTATGTTTTTGTCAGAGAGGAACTTAGTGACCCAGTACATAAATTTACAAAGCATATTATCATATTAGACTTGTAATAAGTATCATGAGGAAAGTGAGGTATGGTAACCAGATAAAGACTAACCAGTGGTGGGTTCTATTTGGGGATTATTTTTAATTTTTTTGTTATTTGTTTGCTTTTGTTACCCAGAGTACTTATGCCTGCTGAGCTAAATGCCAGCCCCTGTTTTTTTCTTTTTAAAATGACCACAGAGCACCTCTCCGAGAAAGTGGCACTTTCTGGGCGTTGTGAGTGAGACGAGGGAGTGAGCAAGCCATTTAGGTTCCTGGAGAAGCACAGTTCAAGGCAGAGAGACAGAGCTCGGGGTTGACATTCTGTCTCCCTTGCTGTCCATGCACAACCTTGTCCTGTGGTCCTCAGGCTTTCCACTATAAACATAGGATGCTGTGACCTCACTGTCTTCTCAGACTCATTTCTAGAACAGGTCATGCTCTGTTGCTCACTCTTGAGTCAGGCTCGCTTCTGACCTGCCAGGATCCAGACTGAACTGCTCACTTGTTCTTCCTTCCATGAATGTGACTTCCTGTTTTCCCATGTTATCCTTACCTACTCTTTTTACCTGGACACCCCAGTTCACCTTGCAGATATTAACCGAGACATTACTTCTTCCTGGGAGCCTTTGGTGGCCCTCCCACCCAAGGCTAGATACACGACCCAAGCCTTTATCCCCCTGAGTGGCCTCCGTTTGTTGCACTGTGCACAGGAATGATAGTGTCAGAGGCTCTGATGAGACTTGGAGGCCACGTGATCCACTCTCTGGCACATAGATGATGCTCTGTGAGTGTTTATTGAGTAAATTAATTAATATGTGTTTTTTAGAAGGCGGGACCAAGTGAAGATTGGAAATACCTTTTTTCAAAATCAATTTAATTAATTAATAGATCCATGGAAATACTTAGGTATTAACTCATAAAAATATCTATCTCTGTTATCTTCCTTGATCTTCTTAGCAAACTTGAGGGACCACTAAGGGCAAAACCCTATGTCAAACAAGGTCAAGTAGGTTGAAAAGAATGGGATTAGCACTCAAATCTGGTCTTTTGATCTTTTGCCTAGGACAAACTCAGCCAGTTGCCCTGTCTGCTTAACTAAAGGATAGGTGTGTGTGGGTGTGTGTGGGTGTGGGTGTGTGTGCACGTATACATGAATGCATTTACACATGTCTTATTTACAGAGCAGAAGTCCATAAAATCTCTTCCGGTCCTGCCTGGACTCAGATGTCCCTGCAGGGACAGCAAGCAATAGAACTGATAATAGAACTGTTTCCAAAAAGCAGGGCTGTCATTGAGTGTGGGTGGTTAGCAAGTTGATTTCTAAAGAAAGGAAGAGGAGAAAGCAGTGAGGAGATGGTGATGTTCTCTGGGGAGAATCACCTTGAAAGCCCTTGAGGATGTGATCATAGCAGCCTGGACAAAGTTGGCAATGGGACACAGATAAGAGTGTAGGTGTCCGGAGGGCCCAGGAACCTGGTTCCTGGCTGCACCTCTGCTCTCTTCCAGCAGTGCAGCCTAAGCAGGTGATGTTGTTCATCTGGGATTCTATCTCTCCATCTATGAAATGAGAATGAGAGAGACCGTGGGTTTTAAGTCATGCTCCTTGGGGCCTTGGGGATTTGTGGCTGTGCTTGAGGGTCGAGCTGGTGGTGGTGGAGGGTAAAGAGAGGAACCACATGTCAGCTGTTCCTCACCCTTACAGGAACTATCCCTTTGCACACTTTGTGTATTGGCCTTTGAGTGTAAAATTTCATTTGGACAATGGACTCTGCTACAAAATAAAGTTTGAAAATCTTTGGGTAAAATGATCTTAATAGCGTTCCAGTTTGAACAGACTGTGAAAGGAGAAGCAGAGTGAAAATAAAACCTTCCATTTCAAGCAGTCAGTCAAGGAGAGAAAGAGGACGGGTCGCAGGGAGACAGAGGCAAGATTAAATGGAAGGGATAGAAAGAAGCTTCTAATAGGCTCTGTGCCTTCAGGAGTTGAGACTGGGGAGAGCAAACTTCCCACAGATGGCATCTGTCCCTCTTATCTTTCTTGTCCTATTGTTTTCTCTTTCTCCTTCTTTTCTTCAAGAAGCTCTGAAGAACCTGATAGGATCTCAAAAGTTATAAATTATCCAGTCATAGCTATGTTCATTCATTCACTTACAAATGACTTCCAGAATCTTATGATGAGAACAGAATCAAATAAGAGTTTTAAATAACCACTGAAAAGTTCACTGGAAAGGAAAACTCATTGAGTTCTAGAGATGGTTTCAGCCAGTGAGACTCTGGCTCAATCATTCCATTGTGTGGAATAGTGTAGAAAGCAAGTCCAAGAGAGTTGATATCCCAACTATTATCATCAACAGAGAGCCTTGTAGTCCAGGTAGCCTGGTTAAAGTCTGGTGCACTCAACAGAGACTGGTTCAAAGCAGACATGGGATTGGCTGAGCTTGAATTGACCTGCAGATTGGGGACATTCACTGTTGCATGTCTTATACTCTCCACAGTGAGCTGCATCTGAGTTTTATGTTTTTTGATCAAATACAAGATTGCATAAGCTGTGTGGAGCCTGAACAGATTCTGCCCTGTCTCTAGACAATACAATCACTGTATCTCTCTTCTTGTTGACATTCAACAGCACTGACCCAAGGCTAGGATGCCACCCTCTCATGAACACACATCGTTTCCTACCATCTGCTTTCTTGGAATATTTCTGTCTCCCATTCTCTTTAGAATCATCTGAGCCCCATGCCTCAGCGGTTCTCTATGTTCCCAAATAGGCAACTTCCCTATGTCTTGCCCCTGCGTTCTCACATCATCTGTCCATTCCGGCCATTGTAAACTTCTTGCAGTGTGTCACATGCTCCAGGATACTTTCACCAGGTCTTTGCCTGCACTATTCCCTCTTCCCAGAGCCTTCAGCCCTCTTATTTGACCCTAAGCCAGAGGAGCTACTGGGCATTGTTTTTTCAGCTTCTCTAAGAAGCCGATGCGGTCTTTGTCCTCATTGTTTGAACTGCATGACCATCCTTAGAGCGTACACCTTGTCCTCACTTCGATCTTAACACTTAATTTGTGTAGGCGAGTTGGCTCCCTCAAGCCTGTTGAACTGCAAGATAGTGAATATTTAGAGGTCAGAAATTTTATGTTACTCTCACGCTGAAACTTGGAACATTGACTGACACATAAGAGTGACAGATAAATATACTTTCATAGGATAGGGTTGGTGAATACCCCTGGTTGCCTCTTTGGGTTTTATTTTCTAAACCTGTTGAATGCTGAGATTTAGAAGGCCAGCAGTCCTTGAGAGGTACAAGCGAGACAGCCTATATTAAGAGACATCATGACCCAAGCTTCGCATGAATACAGTGCTTGTCTCTATTAATAGTTACACAAAATTCATGTTTTGCGAGTGTCTGTTACACCCTAGGGTCACATGCTGGGTGCCTGTGATGCCTGGGAAAGGAAATTACACAGCCTCCTTCTCTCCTCCACGTCAGTAGTGAGCCTTCCTGTTAGTTCCCTATAGCACAGTCATATCCTAGACCCACCCCTTGCAGGTGTGGGCGCTGCCCCCTAACTGCGTTGGAGCCTGAGGTCTGAGAAGGGAGCTGCAGGCCCAGAACAACTGCTGTTTTCAATTCTGAGTACATCAGAGGTCCAGGGCTGTATCTCAGGCAAATTATCCATCCAGAGACCCTTGTATGTGTGAGGCAGGTGTTGCTGCCCCCTTACGACTAAGGGAGGAACTGCTGCTGGGAAGGGCTGTTCCCTCCATGGGATGCAACAGAACTAGGGTTAAAATCCCTTGACAAGGGAGTAAGAGATGAGAAAAGGTTGATCAACAGATACCAAATTACAGTGAGACACTAGAAATCCATTCTGACATTCTGTTTTATAGTACGGTGACTGTAGGTAATGATGACATACGGCATATTTCAAAAAAAGCTAGAAGAAAGGATTTCAAATGTTTCGACCACAAAGAAATGATAAACATTTGAGGAGATAGATATGTTTATCCTGGTTTGTACATTACACAAAGTGTGAGTATCAAAACATCACATGGTCCCCATAAATATGTACACTTTTAATGTCAATTTTTAAAAGAAATAATTTCTAAAAATGTTCCAGAAGAGAATCCCCATCTGTGCTCTCTCACTGCTCCTCAGTCTTCATCAGTGACAAGCAGCACTCTGGGCAGATTTCTGTCCCCCAGCCAGGAAGGCAGCTTGAGTGACGGACGGTGCAGGCAGTGGGTGGTTCCCAAAGACTCCCCATAAGGAGCGAGCCATTCATTCTTGCCTTTCCCTCTTATTTTTAGTAGATATTTCTTATTAGACATTCTCTCCACAGTTTTAATTAACACTCTTACCTCTTATTTTTCTCTCTCATTTTGTTACTTTGCCTTTTTGAGAGAATGCTTTGTGATTGGTTGTTTCCCTCTTCAGAATTCCTCATGAGGTAGAATCCATGCACCAAATGTTGCTTCAGGATCCCACTGGAAAAATAACTCCTTGCCCAGTATCATCCTTCTTCTATTCGAGCAGTTCACAACTCTGTGAGATAGCCCACTGTGTGGTGATCTGTCTACCCAGCCCATCCTCTGGCCAACAGGCTGCAAAGACATTGACATAAGGGGGTACTTTATTTATGTCTTCTTATTTCCAGCACCTGCTAGATGCTCATTTCTAGTACATACTTGCTTTTTGGTAAATACTTAGAGAATTGGGAATAGTAATGTATCAGGTATGCCACACTCTCCTTGTCAACTCTTCTTTTCCCCAAAACTGAGGAATCTGAAAGCTGAGTTCCAACATCAACTATCCAGAAGCCATGGCAGCAGAAAGCTGTATAACTGATACTTCCATAGAATTTTACAGATTACAACCCATTTAATACATATTAGCTCTGTTTGAGTCTCACTTGTGATCTCAGCAGTGATTTTTCTATCCATAGCATTTAAGAGGACAGAAGTTCAAAAGGGGCTGCAGGACATGGCCCTACCACTTAACTCATGGGCCCTCATGCCAGGATTTGTACCTTGGATTATGTGTGAAGTCTTAGGCCTTGGTTTCTCCTCTAATGAAAACAGTATGTTTTAATTACAATAAATGGGGAGAGGAAAAGCCAGAGTAATTATTGGTGACATGCTGAGCTAGAGTGAATCTTGAAAAAATTGAAATGCTTTCTTTC
This sequence comes from Hydrochoerus hydrochaeris, assembly GCA_004027455.1. Classification (NCBI taxonomy): domain Eukaryota; kingdom Metazoa; phylum Chordata; class Mammalia; order Rodentia; family Hydrochaeridae; genus Hydrochoerus; species Hydrochoerus hydrochaeris. Next base: position 21,885 of record PVLA01007316.1, on the reverse strand, counting down.
TCTACCTTCAAGGACTTTTTTTCATGACTCCTAAATCTCCACATCTGTATACCAATTCAGAGGTTTGCAAAGGTTTGATTTTTCAATGTCAGATTAAACTGGACTCATTCAATTGAATGGAATGTGCAGGAATAATCTGTAGCAAATAGACTTTTTATTTTGTCCTCTCTGTGCCATACATTGTGCTAGGCATTGCAGATGTAATTGTAAGCAATTAGATGTGACCTCTGCCATCACAGAGCTTGGAATTAAAAGGGAAAAGTGGGTTACCAAATACTTGTGCAGTTTCTACTAGAGTGCTTTCTCTTATCTGAAAAGCCAAAAATATAAATAAAGGGCAAAATAAAAGATAGATAATAAGAAATAGAGAAATAGATCTTTTGCAAAAGGGACCTGGAGATGGGAGAGAGAGGGTGGAGATAAAAAAGAATTAAGAATTGTTATGCATATGTACCGACTCCCCATAAAGAATGTGATCATTGTGCACTATAGATATATACCAAAAAATAAAAATTGAATAAAAATAAAAGGAAAAGATTCTGTGTAACACTGAAGCCAAGTGTATTAGTTACTATCTGTCAACTTGACAAGATACTTGACACTCACAAGTTAAAGGAGGAGAGATTTATTGTTGTTTACAGTTTTTAGAGTATTCAGCCCATGGTTGGTTGACTCTAATAGATCAATACAGAAGAGCATGGAGGGGAAAAGCCACTCTATCAATGGCAGCCAGGAAATAGGGAATTTTGAGGAGTCAAGGTTAGAAATACACCCTTCTTGGTCATACCTTCAGCGATCCACTTCCAAACAGGACTCGCCTCCTAATAACACATTTAGTGATGAACTCATCAATGTATTAATCTACTGATGAGTACAGGTCCTGATGCTCCAATCATTCCCCTAAATCTCCACCTCTGAATTTATGAGACTGCTGGAGACATTTTAGATCTAAACCATAGCACCTAAATGTGGGATGGATAGAGCAGATTTTTCAAAAGGCAACTGAAGCTAAAGAATAGGGCAAAAGATGCTGGGAAAGAATGAACAAGGAAGGGAGAATGAGTACAAATACCAGGAGGCAAAAATATAACTAGTTCAAGATTACTGTGAATTATACAGATAAGGAACGTGAATGCCACACAGGGGAAAGAACTGGTTTCAATCACCCAGTACATTCATTCTTAGTAGACCTGAATCAATAACAGAGACCTCACCTCTCCCAGCCCTGTCCTATCAATATCTCTTTGGCTTCAATTTGTACCTCCACCTTTCTGGAAGCAGCAGGGCATGCTAGAGGAAGAAGCTTAGCCACCTGGGTCTCAACACAGAATTTGAAGATGAGATTGAGTGCATTCCATCTGCTGAGACCTTGGGGACTCTGAGCCTGACCCTCTGCTGCTTTGCAAACTTGGCCTTCCTCCGCCTGAAGATTAGTCACAGATGCTCCAAATGCACCGGCAACATTGTGTCGAAAAAGATGACGTGTGGCAGCATTCTGAGAGCAGGCTTATTAGCCTGTTATTATCCATTTACCCAAATATTCCAACTAATCAGCCTTCAGATGGGCAGGATTAATTGGTTCCAATCCTAGTACCAGGCACATCTAATTGAAATGGATGTATTCACCTTTCATAATGGAGAGCTAGCTTATCCATTGCCATTACACAGAGAGCATGCCTCAACCTGTGGGTTTTGCTATCAGTCCCATTATCAGTGGAGCCCATGAGAGGAGGAATAGAGAGCCCTTTTCTCACTGTTATTCAGAGCTACTGCCACCTTTTACTTGTGTTTGCTGCACATTCCTTTCCCTAAAGGACTGTGAGGTACTTGAGGATGGCTCTGTATTCATTAGCATGAGGTCTTGCTGGAAATAACTATAAAATCCAAAATAATAATGTCTTTAGAAAGATGAAGTTTATTTTTTCTCTGACAGAAAAAAAAGTCTGGTGATAAGAGTGCCAGATGTAGTATCATAACTGATAAAAGTAAGAAAATCAGTTATGGGAAAGAAAGGAAAAGAAGAAGCCAAGTACACCTTGCAAGCAAACCATCTCTCTGCAAGGTGCAGAAACCACCCCCAATGCCTATCCGTATATTTCACTGGTCAGAACGCAGCCACCCGGCTGAGAGGCAGTTATCAACAGGGTCAGAGCCAGGGAACAAACGGACACTGCACATCGGAGGAGCCACCTTGGAGTAAGACAGTGTGTGTGATTCTGAGTCTGGATCATTATTCTTCACAACCCTTCCTTGCACATTGGTAAAAGGGCTAAGAATTTTGGTAAAAAATAAAGCTCCAACAGATCTTGGTTGTGATATTTATGAGTGCAGCCTGTTCCTTGAGTAAACTTTGTCTAATGTTTTGAGCCCAGTTTCTTTTTTATGGTAATAGTCTCAATGACTTTATAGGATGAAAAGGAGAGTGGAATGAGTGAATTCTATTAAAATTCTTGGCAGCATTCTGACACAAAGTGAGGAATTGATAATCCATAACATCTAGGGTTATTACTGGTCATCATTATCAGTGATGGAATTATAGATGTGAGTATTTTTTTTAAGAGTAGGAAGAATTTATTGAGAGAAAAGAAAGTTTGTAGCTAAGAGGGACCGAAGGGGGCCTAGAAATTGGGTTCCCTGTGAACCCTACTTATCAGGGGTGTTTTATTGAACAAAACCATGAAGTGAGGCAGGGCTGAGGTGAGATAATTATAATCGATCAGTAAGATTACAAGTACAATTGCTTAGATAGACTTGAGTGTTATGTTCTCTTTTAACCAACTCTGGCCATGGAGTGAAAAAACTTGTGTTTGAGACCTACTTAATTGCTGTGTGTCTTCTGGCATGTTGATTAATCTGCCTGAGACTCAATTTCCCCATCTAAAAAGTAAGGATAATTTGATCTACTCTCAGTTATGAGAATCAAAGAATTACTTTACACCATTTAACAAAGTGCTATACAATTATTAGGCAGGGGCTTATAGTAAGGGAACCATGAGCTAGAAAGTCAGCCAACCTAGTTTCACACCCCGGCTCTCCCATAAATCAGCTATACAACTTTGGTGATATTATATGACCTTACTGAGCTTTGGTTTCCTTGTAGGAAGAGGGAATAGTGATACTCTTCTTGTGAGAATTGTAAAGAATTATATGTGAAAATATAAGATGCTTAAAAAGTAGATGTCACTAATAAATTACAGTGGTGTTTATGCTGATGGTGATGATGAAGATGATGACAATGATGAATCAATCAGTGTCTCTCAAATGAATGAATAAATGAGAGAAAAGGTGAGTAAACCAACAAGTAAACTAGCAGTCTGGAGTGAGTCTTCTCCCCCTGTAAAAGCACAGGGGGAAGCGCAGAGCTGAGTTCCCTGTGGGTTTCTAAAACCAGCATTTGCTCGAGGAAGCCCTGGCAGTATTCCACAGACCACCTGGGACCGCATATATGCATTGAGGGGGGCGCTCTGGGGAGGTCTTCTAGCCCTGTTCCTGAGAGAGCAGGCTGCAGTTGCTGAGCCCCCAGCTGTGTCCCAAGGCCACTTGTGTGTCAGCAGCTGGGTAGTGTACCATAAACTATAAAGTTTTCATTGCACAGAGAGTGAAATAGCATTACTTATGGTTTTCTCTTCTAACAAGAGGCAATATAAGCTTTATGATACCTCCAACCAGCACATCCCTGTTCTATTTCCGTGTTATTCTTGCTTTTCCAGCCCCTTCCCGACTTTCCTCCATTAAGTACATCAAGTACTAAAGACTCAGAGCTAGTTTGGTACAGGGAGAAACTCAATTATATACACCAGCAGAGTGTAAAAGGAAGTTTGAGATATATTTGTAAGTTACAGCCTCTGGGTGGAAACTTGCCAATATTTAGTCCAGCGGTCTTTAGGAATGCTTAGCAGGACATCGGGTAAGTCCAGGGGAACCATTCCAAGTGGGAAACACGCTCTTAGAGGATTTGTAGTAATGCGAATGCCAAAGGTGGCTCCAAGTTAAATGAAGCTAATTGGACCCTGTAGAATAGAGGTCATAAACTGAGGTCCCCAGACTATATACAATGGTGGTACCTCTCTGTTCAGGAGCTTAATTTGTTCATGATTCTGGGGAAGGTGTCAGTGGTCACCTTCATCACTTGATGAGGAATTGGGAATGGAAGCAAATTTTTGCTGAACATTTCTGTTTGCAAACCAAATTGTTCACAACAGAAGTCGTTCATGAACCTAGGCACCACTGTATGCCTCAGGTGAGTCTCACTTTGTTCATAATTGGGCAAACCAATGTAAAAAAAAAAGAATCGGTAGGCAAAAGCTTATATATGTATATCATTCATATATATATAGAGAGAGCCAGAGACATTCTATATATATATAGAAAGAGACAGAGACAGAGAGACAGAGACAGATAGACTGAACGTGCATGTGTAAATTACATGTCCCACTTACAAGCAGTCTACATTTTTGGGTGCTGACAACTGGCTTAATTTCCATAGTAAGTAACTCTTTTTCAGAAAGTTCACATGTTGTCTAGTTTGCCACCATTCCCAGCACTTCCTGTCACCCCTGATTGCACTCTGCCCATATACCTATCTATATGTTCTTCAGTTATTTGTGTTTGAACTGCTACATAAGACTCTCACTGCTTGAAGTGATAGAAATGTGAAAATGACCTCTAGTTTAAATGCAACCCAATGGTTCCTTTGCAAGGTACTTCTAGATCACAGAAGACTAGTTGTCAATGTGTCTTTTAGCTGAAACTGTACCCATACTAATCCATTAGAAGAAACTCATGATTCCTGCAGATGCTGAGAAGCTACTGTGTCAATTTTAAAAAGCATCAAAAGGACAAATTCACCTCGGTGAAGTTTTATTTATTTGTCTCAGTTCATGTCAGAGCTGATGGTCCCGCTGGCTTTGAATGGCCTCAGGCTTGGAAAAAGCAGATGGCATAGAGAATTGTTCTTTTCTCCATCTCATCTTGAGTGTCTCTTTTAGCATAGACAAAGTAGAAGCCCAGAAAGGCTCAGAAAAAAGGGGAATTGTAACCAGGACTCAGGTGGTCAAAGAGTGAGTGTGCACCTTGTTATGTTATGTGCAGAATATAAGGCTGAGAATGTAAGGCAGGAAGTACTGTAAAGTGTCTCCCAAAGAGGCAGAAAGCCCAAGCAAGATCTTAAGTGAAGGCTGTTCGAGTTTGCACAAATCCATTCCTTTAGTTGGGCTTCAGACCTTCATTTTAAAAATGAGGATTAGGCTTTGATAAGCTCTTAAGAAAGTCTCTTAAAGACCCTTATCAGCCATGATGAATGGGCTCAGGAGCTGAGGACAGATGTGTGCTGCAGGCTGGTTTGCAATGTGTAATAAGGGTAGCTTCAGGGTCTGTGCGGAGGAAAGAGGAGCTATGCTTCAGTCTCTCCTGCTTGGTTTCCTGGTTTTCTGCTATCTAGCCTTCGATGACATCCCAGTCTGTAGTCTTTTTCCTCCTTTTTCTCTTCCTCTACTCCAGCCACATCACTTTTATGGGACCTTGTCAAGCATCCATACAGACCATTGCTTAATCCATAATGCACCTTTCTTTGTCCTTGAAGAATCCCAGTCAAGGTGTAGTCCTCCGTGAGGCCTTCCCACTTCCTTCCATCAGCGCGCACACTATCTTAGGGGATCTAGGGGGGTTTGGGCTCTGCCACTAATCAAAGATGTGACACAGTCTATGAGGAGGACAATAAAAAAGAACCTGAGGTTTCAGTTCTACCCAAGTCACTGCAGCATTCATATCACCAGTGGTTCATTTATTTACCGGTGTAACCATGGGCAGTTGCTTAACCTCTCTGTCTCAACTTCTGCTCCCAAAAGAAGGTGAAAATAGTGTTCATCCTTAATATCAAGAGAACTAAATAAAGTAAGCACACTAACCAGCACCAGGTGACACAGTACTCAGGACCTGCAAATTAATGAGGACACAGGAGATATTTTCTTCAGATACAAAGGTAGGGGCCCACTCGTTTTTATACAACCACCTCCAGCCTAAAACTGGCACATAGAATAAACACCAGGCTAAGATTCATACTTGTTTTTGTTTGGGCGTTAGCTCCTCTATGAGCTCTGTGATTTGGAGTGGGAAGCATGGTTCCACCTGGCTTGTAGGGAGCTTCTGTCTGTATTGCTTAGGCTAATAAACAGGGGTGTGTGTGTATGGGGGGAGTGTCTTGAACCTGTAGAAAGCACTGTGCAAATATTACCTCTTTATTATTCTTCCTAACACCAACAACTTTTTTCCAGTGGCAGCCCAGAGCTACTTGCTGCCCTGACGACAATGGCCCAGATGTTGCCAACATCTGTCTGCTTCGCTGGGCCATTTTTCTAGGAGAAGGAACAAAAGACAGAGGAGGGATCTTATTACAGAAACACCTGAATAGGTTTCACCACCTCCTCCTGCTGCCCCGCCCTCACTGGTAATCCCCTGGGGAGAAGAATTCACTTCACATTCATCTCTGTGCTTCCAGAACCCAGCCAAAACCTGGGCCAGGGAGAGGTTAGGGAAGTACTGGGTGGGCTTGGTGGCAGGCCTCAGGGCTGCTCTTTGTCCCTGGGGTGCTGTCAAGGAAGAGTGCCATAGCCTCTTGCTTGCCTAAGTGGAGGTAAAACCAGCTTGAATTCAGAAACCTGAGTCAGCTGCTATTTTACTGTGTGATCTCGGTTAAGGCAAATAAACTTTCTAGGCCTTGGTTTCTACATTGGCAAAGTGATCCATCATTCTGAGGTTTTGTGAACAACTTTCTGCCAGATTTATCCTTGAGGATTCTGGAGTGTCTTACAGCTGGGAAAGATTGGAGCATGTTTATTATTTTCATGTAAATAGAGCATCATTTTTCTTTTTGTTTGTGTAATTCTACTTGGGAAGGTGAGTAGTTTGGCAACTGGAAAACAAGTCAGTGCCTTTGCTTTGCTATTGGCTAGTAGGGACTTAATGCACACTTATTAGCTCAATGAATCTTTGTAACAGTCATGGAGACAGAAATCAACTTCCTGATTTCCCTGATGACTAAACTGAGAATCTCTCAAGCTTGACAGCTAGTCAATGAAAGTCAGTGGAAGAGCACCCAAAGATTTTCAGAGCTGAAGTAGGGAGATGAACGCCACCTTAATTGTCGATACAGATGTCAATGAATTTTATCCAGATTCATGAATGTGTTCATTATAACAATATTGTAGCAATTTATCTGATTGCTGATTTTTTAATTTAATTAATTATTATTATTTTTTTGCCCTTAAATGCTGTGCATAAGACAAGTACTTGTTTCCCTTGTACTAATCCCAGCTATGGATTGCAGAGATGCTTGACTGTGATACCAATGGAGTGAAAGCCTTCCAAATCCAGGGCCTGTGCACATGCCAGGGTTGCATCTAATTATGGTTTGCTTTATATTGTTTGCTTGTAGTTATACTTTTAAATGGGGAGTGATTTTTCTACAGGGCAAGAGAAATGCGGATTTTTTTTTTTTTTACTGAAAAAAATTTAGGTTATAATTTTTAGGTTCTAACAATGGATCTACCACAAATTAATATGGTGACCTGAAACAAGCAGTTTTTTTTTTTCTTAATCTACAATGGTTAAATTAACACCAACTTCCAATTTCCAGAGAAGATTGATTTATTTCAACAATAACTTTAATTTGTCAATGTTAATGAGCGTCATATGATTTAGCTTCCTTCCTCCTTCTAATATACTCAAGAAATCAAACATCTTGAAGTCGCTGCTGCGTGGACATCTCTAAACAGTTTTGTGGTTTGTGTGGATGATCCAACAAGACTTGAACTGACCACCAGGCAGCCAGATTCTAGTCTTCATTCTATTCCTTTTTTTTTTTTTTTTTTTGGTACAAGTAATGGAACTCAGTACTTTGCACTTGGGGCAGGGATTTAGCTCAGCGGTATAAGCATCTGCCTGGCAACCATGAGGTTATGTGTTAGATCCAAGGTGCAAAAATAAAATAAAATAAAATAAAATAAAATAAAATAAAAAAGTCAGTAACTTGTTATTGCTAGGTGCTTATGCAGCTGAGCTATATCCCTGGCCTCATATAGTTGATTTAGACAACTGTCTTGTCTTTGCTTAGTCTTGATATTTCTCTTTCCAAAGTCAAGGAGCATTTTATTTTTCTTTTTTTAACATTTTTGCCATGGAGCTCTAGAATTTCAGACCCCCAACCTCTATTCCAGCTGAAACAACTCCTTTTTAAAAAATTCAGAAATGGGTTTTCAATGAAATATTCTTCAAAGGAAAGTGTTCAAAATGATAATAACCCTAACAATGTCTGCTCACCTAAAGTGCACTGGATTCTCATTTTTCTGACATTCCTAAAGTGAGATTTTAGTGTAGCAAGAGGAACCTGTCTGCACATTCCTGGGGCTTCCTCCAGCCACTGTCCTGGATCTGTTCAGCATGGGCAGAGACACATGGCCATTTCAGGAGGGATTAGCTGACATTGGCAGGGCGTGGAGGAGTAAAAGTAGTGACACTCTTGGCGAGGTGGTCTGAATGCCAAGCACGTCTGCATTGTCTCTGCTGAGTTATTAGTCTTACCCTCCAACCTGAACGCAATCTGTGCCTGCCTCAGGCTCCCTTCTCAGGCTGGTGGCAGGCAGCTGGGTACCACTGCTGCCCTCCGTGCTCAGTAGAGGAGAGGGATTTGCTCTGGCCTCTTGCCTTCTGCCTGGCTGTGTAGCCCCACCTTCTTATCTAACTTCCCTTCCTCCTGCCTAGCCTTTGCATGCTACAGAAAGATATGGTGTATTAACATTTTTAGCAGGGAGTCACCGGTCCAGACAAAATCTTACAGTTATTGCTAGCTCATAAGACAAATATAAGCAGCATATTGTAACAAAGGAATCCTATCAAATTTGCATTTAATTTGTGTGAATTAACCTGTACATATTTTATGAGAAAGGAGTTGTCATTATTGCCATAGTCACCCTTAATGAGCATGAATAATCCTGAGTGAAAATGGGAAGGAAAACCCAAAACTGCTGTATGATTTGGTCAGTCTCAGTGCCTTCTACCCACAGTGGATGCCACTCTGCACTCAGTGATATTTCCTTATTTGCCTAGTTCCTTTAAAAAAATATAAAGCCATTTACTTCAGGCTCCAAGTCAAATAAACAAAAGCAGATATTTTGACAGAATCATAAAGGAGGAGTAGAGACTTGTTTTGCAAGCTTCAGACTTTCCCTTTAATATGGTGATCATCTTGAGAGCGCTTTAATTCTATGTGTATCACACATGCATAATCATATGCACAGGCCATTGATAACGTTCAAAGCCTTTCCATGGGCCGTGCCTCATTTGATTCTCCCAGCCATCTTGGGAGTCAGGGAAGATAAGTTATTGGTGTCACTCAACTACGCGATGAGCAAAGTGGTTTATGGGAGGTACGTGATTTGCTGCAAATCTCATTAAGAGGATTAAGGTCCCAGTTCCTGGCTTCCTCTGAGCCTGATACTGGTTTAGGTTCAGCAGTTTTCCATAAAATCCTGCTTTTGAGCGAGGTCCATGTGCACCCAGGGAACAGGACACAAATCCTCCTCCCAATTAGCAACCCTTAGATTTTGTCTTCCACAGTTGTTCCCAGAATGCTCTCTGCCTCTCAGAAGGCCACACAGCCAGGACCCAGGGGAGCTCTTGGAGAGGCAAGAACATATTCCCCATAAATCTCCCTGCTGACTGCAAAGGCAGGAGCCCCAGTAGCCAGGCACAGGTGTTGGGAGGAAGAGGACAATGCCAGGACTCAGGCCTGAGCCAAAGAAAGGAGCAACAGATTGGAGGGGGCCATTGGGTGCCAAATACAGTGAATAAGGAACAAACAGGAAGAGGAACATCCACACCTAGCGGCATTGTAGTGAAATTCCGGAACCACGTAGATAAAAAGGGGAAAACAAAGCAGATGCTATTTTGAGAGAAAAAGAAAAAGAAGAAAATAGAAACTGAAAAAGTTCCCTGTGATGAGAGAATAGACACCAGAATTTCCAGGTTGAGTATAATAACAACAACTAGCTGAGAATACTCTGTGAATGCCTATAATGGGCATGGTGTTTGTGAATGTTACTCACCCCTCAACTCCCAAATTCAGAACCACTTGAAAGATTAAAAAAAAAAAAAGGAGTAAAGCAGTTACAGGTAAAGATATTGTCTTTACTTATGAAGAAAGTTTGGAGGATAGAGCAAAAATGGGCACTTCTCTGCACAGGCCAAGTGTGGGATGTTGGCAGTCTCTCAGTTGGAAATTGCTCCCCCACACACCCAAAGATGGGGTAGCAGGGCAGAGCAGAAAGAGGCTTCTGGAGCACTGAGGGCTCTCTCCCTTTCAGTGAAGTGGGGGGCTGAAAGGACCAAGCTGTGTGAACCCGTCTTGGTTCCAAGTTCACTTTATATCAGTGAAAAGCGAAGAGGGTTAGGCAAGAGAGAATATTGGGAGAAATTCACTGTGATCAAAGTAAAACACTAAGGAGAAGCCTTTCCCCTTAACACTGATCAGAGTGTGTCAGTGTACATTTTCATTTTAATCTTCAAAATAGTTCAGTAAGTCAGGACACCGTGAGACCCATTATATATAGATGAGTAAAATGAAATTCCTAGAAGCACTGGGAATAGACATGAACCTTTTGCTAGTACTTTTGTAAATAACATCTGCTCCGAATGCCTGCTGTGGCTTTGTTATATATGCCCATGGAAGTGTCAGGGTATCACTCCATTTCTGTCTCCCGAGACCTCTAACCTCTGTCTGTTCTGCTTCCTAACATGTAAGACTCTTAAGGACAGTATTCATAAAGGGAACATGTTTTCCCTTTGTCCCCTTCTGACATTTGGCTTCAGTGTGCCACCTTAGGGCTTGGACAGAGAACAAGGAAGAATCTTGTGATGCAAATAAAAACCATTCGGCTCTATGTGAAGGAGTGAGGAATGGGATTGGGCCACCTCTGGGATCATTGAATGAGAAGCCCTCTCCCGGTCTCCTTTCCTTCTTTGCATTCTCTTCTCTCCTTCTGCTCTCCTGTCCTTTCCATTTCCCTTTCTACTTACCCCACCCTTCTGCTCTCCCTGACCCTATGTCCCCTTTAAGAATCCCCATAAATTCTTGACTACATGGACTTCTCCAGTGAGAAGGAGCTCTCCCCACATTCTTTTATGCCAGACTTGAGCGATGAACACTGTCAATCTTGGAATCCTGCCTCTGGCTGGATCTAAGGGTAGGCCCTAGAAGGCTGCAGGTGCTGAATGTGACAGCAGAGACTCAGGAAGCGGCACTCATGGTGGGGCCAGGAAAGGGGTTCTCAGTGTAACAATTGGGACATTCCCTGAATGAGAAAAGAGCGTGGCTTGTTGTCTTGGGTCCTGGGTTGTTATACTTGGTGGAAAGGGTAGAGAGTAACCAAGTAGTGAGAGAGCTTATTCAGAGGAAGATGCTATATGGCTGGCATAGTCTCTGCTAATTTGGGATACTCAGAGAATACTGAATTGTGGGTTTTTAAGAAGTTATAATACATATTGCTGGAAGGTAGAGGTGAAAAGTTGAATCATACCTGGTCATCCCTGGTGGGTGCATCGAGGACACTGATCAGCTTTGCTACCTACTGCTGTGGTTGTATGAATCAGCTTCCTGTTCAATCTGCTCTCTTTTCCCTTCTTGTTGCCTGGCATCTTGTGCTTGACTTTCTGTCCCTGGTAATGAACTTGCCTGGGGTTTTCCTGATCAGTCCCAGTGGGGGAGAGCTGGAGGCCATCACAACATGCCTTCAAGACAACTGGCAGCTCTGTCACCAATGCTTGAAAATGGCAGCAAAACAGTGCCTCTCAAAGACTCCTACTGTGTGATTTGTAATAGGATTTGAAGAAGCTTGAGGGATAGATGATGGAAGGATCAAAAATATTGGAAATCCTCTGGATTTGCAGCTTTCTTTTTGTGGTTTCAGTTTCTCTCCATGAGAGTTCCTAGTGGTGCTCAGAATCTTTTCTCTTACTGAGCGCTGATGTGTGTAAATCTATCTGCAGCATACACAGTTCTTTTATAAACACGGGAGTCCTTACATGGAGAGCCCTGCCATCGTGATCATTTTAATGTTAGAGAAACAGGGCAACCTCAACAGAGGCGAGCACGGTAAAGTGCCTGCCCCAAGACGTATAGCTAGTCAGCCAGATTTTGAGCCCAAATTTAATACCCTCTAAACAATATTATAGATGCCCCCTTTTACTAAAAGTTCTCATTTCCATGTTGATATGTGCACAGGAATAGCAAATATATGTGGCTCTTCATTTCTTTCTCCAGAGGATATACATTCTGATTTAGTGATCCTTGAGCATTTAAAAATACAGGATTAATCAAGGTGAGACCAAATTTCTTCTTTAACTATTCAAAGATAACTAGCCTGTTACCGTATTAGCCCCCTAATCACTGCAAAGCTCATACCTCTTCCCTAGGAACCAGGAGGGGACTAACTGTAATAATTTCTTCCTTGTTAAGAATGTTCTACTCTTCTAGAACTATACTATAGGCTGAAGACAGGACTGAGAAGAGATTTAGACCCAACTCTTTTAAAGACTACCCAGCTACATAGGGAGACAACTGTCTAGTAACTCCTTTATCCATTCCTAGATTCATGTACAAAGTGTTCACTAAGAATCAAAAACACACTAAATGCTTCTCTTGGTATGTAAGGAAGATTACTAATCTTTACTGTTTATTACTAAGAGAAGTCCCATCCCATTATGGCAATAAACAATCAGCATCTTAAGGTATAATGTGATCACAGAGACAGTGAAGAAAGTTAAAGCAAGAAAGGGAGACAGAGGTGCCATGGTGGGCACAAAGGAAAAGAGTGCTGCTCTACAGGGAATGCGAAGGAAGACTTCGCCAGTGGCTCCATCTCTTATTGCAAGGCCTTGCTCCTGCTCTGCTGCCAATGAGACTTCCTTTGTCAGCCCAGATTTCTAAAGAAGCCAACATCAGTCTGACTTATGATGCCTGCAAGCTTATATGAAATTATTTTATCTATATTAAATATTAACCACACTCTGAGAGACCTCCACCTTCCTTTCAAGTCTTCGCACTCTTTCCTACTTTGGAAAGCTCTGTTGGTGACAGTGTTTCTCCTGGTTGGCACCATATTATGGTTCTCTTCATGGGGTTGGGAGACTGCAACACATTCATGGGGAACAAGGCATTGAGCAGAGGAGACGGGTTCCACCTACCTTCCGCTCTGTAGACGCAGGGTAAATTTCAGGGTAGTCATAGCAGCATGTAACAGGTGCTCTTGACTTTAGCATCAGACCTGTGCCCTACCACCAAGTGACTTTGCAACCCTGGGCACTACACCTGTTGAAGACTCACTTTCTTCAGCTATTAAAGGATGTGCAGCTTATTTGGCTGCTGTGGCCACCTTGTGAAACAACACAAATGTGACAACAGATGATCTCTGCACAGACCTTAGTTTCTAAAGGGGGCAAGGAGGCAAGGATGGGGACTTATGTTTTCTGCTATCTGTGAAGTGTGTTCATCCTAGGTCAGAGTTCTTAGAGCCATCATTTATGGGGCACTGATGTATTGGATTCCTTTTCTGCAGTTATTTGTTTAATTCTTAAAATACCCTCGTTCAGGGAGGACTACGGCCTTTCACTTTCAGAGGAACAAGCTGAGGCTCAGAAAAACGCACCTAGGAGAAGCTCCACGACTGGTAAAGGGCAGTGCAGGGGCCCCACTCAATGACCCCCATGCTCTTTTGTGGGTTATCCAGTCCTTCACCACATTCTGGGGGTGAGTATACCTGATTGGGTGGGCAACACTCCCTTCTTTAATTTCAATTGCAAGTAAGGCTTTTTTTATCCCCACTTTCTCTAAGATTTGCACTTGGAAGCTGAGAGAAACTTCAGTCCTCACTGTTTCCCTCTGGCAGAGAGCTTATCAAACTGTGCATTATAGTAATTATCTCCTTACTGATCCATTTCCCCAAATTGACTGCGCATTCTTCAAAGGCATATCTATGTATTCCTAAATCTACACAGAAGGCTTGGTACAGGGGTAAGGATGTAACAGTGATAGGATTAACAATTAACCCAAGGACAGCCGTGTACAGAGTGTTTCCCCCAGGTCCAGGACTGTGTGGTACATTGCACAATATCCGGTTGAATTCCCAGCACAACCCTTTTTAGTGTATGATGTTATTCCTGTAGTAGAGGTATGAAAACCGGGCATCACAGAGCTTTTCAAGGTGACATCATTGGTAAGTGACAGTGTAAAAATCTGAATTTGGGTCTGGCTACTTCTAGGCATGTCCTTAACCTGACGAATGAATAAATCAATAAATGAGGGCAAAGCTCCTCCCTGATCACCCAGTTTCATCTGTTTGTCTCTGTGACTCAAAGAACAGGAAGAAAATCAATCCTTTTATATGCTCCCTCTCCCACCCTCTCCATTTACCCATGCTTCAAAGCGGGATTTGAGACAGAACTTGAGAGGCCACCTGAGGATATGGAGTGGAATACTGATTTGTGCTAAATGGCTCGTGTGAATTATCTGCAGCTCTCTATTACGTACAGGTGGAGGACTGCCAGATAGACGTAGGTGTGTTGCAGTCACCTACCCACAGAGCTGCATTGAAAATGGATTCATTCATTCTTTCTTTGTACAAGTAATTGAGGGTGTACTGTTTGCTGTGCACCAACTTCATTCATGCAGGAAAAAAAAAAACCTCTTTTCCTTCATTGTTTCTCAGTATAGAAGACAGTAAATGTATTCTGAGGCCCTACCCTGTGTCAGACCCTGAGCAAGGCCTGGGAACACAGAAATGGTGAAGAGTACTCTCAGGAAGTGATTGCTGATGGAGGGCAGCCAAGTTACCATACAACTTGCTGTGTGCTCTGGTGGACAAAGTTTCAGCCATGGATGGACCTAACAGGTGGGACTGTTAACCCAGTCAGAGGAATCTGATTTCAAAGGAGTAACTATTCAAGAACTGGGGAATGAAGGGCTAGGGAAAGAGCATTTCAAGCAGGGGGAGCAGCAGAATCAAAAACACAGTAACAGGGATGGCTATCTGCTTTAATACCTGTAGTCACACCTGTTGGACAGGCCAGATATAATAGCATATATTGTATATATCTGTTCAAAAATGCTTTCAAATTCAGCTTGGTCTTTCTAATCTTCTGCAACATTAGAGCTAGAATGATTGTGAGAAACCAACTAATTTTGCCAACTCACCCTAAGAAAGAAAGAGACATGGTCACAGTGTCACAGCTGGAAACTGAAGTAGTATTGCCCCTGAGAACCTGTACAGAAAACATCTCGTATTATGGTGGAAGGGACACAGGAGCTTCATCACTGCATTGTATCTAATGTTTTCTTTTTAGGAAGCGAGACTTTGCATTAACAGTATGGATGTTAATATTTCCCGAGATCTAGTAGTTGCGAGTCATTTTACTAAATATGCTGTATAATGCAATCTCATTTCACCTTCTTAGTTAGGTGTTAGTAAACAAGTACAGGTAAGAAAACTGAAGAAACTCAAGTGCTTGATCTCCAAATCCACAACTAAAAAGTAGTGCAACTGTGATCAAACCTATGTCTGACTGGTGCACGGGGGCATTGATACCCACAGTGTCCATTAGCTGTCAACTTGACAAATCTCTGTGGGATTCAGGGTGCTCCCCTATTATTTGGCTCCTTTACTGACCTAGTCTAAAATGATTAAGGATGGTTGATTGGAATGCCCATGTTTGGAGGATGAATCCATTTCTAGGAATCATACTGTGTTTTTACTTTATTCTTTGGCATTATCTTGGAAAATGAAAGAATGTTTATAATAGATAGTGGCTGACTTATTTAAAAGGAAAGTGTTGTTTAATGGAACTTTCTTAAATAGGTCATCTAATCTGTCTAGAGGCAAAGAAATGAACAGCGACAAATATAACCAACTATAACTATATATATATATATATATATATATATATATATATATATGCATATTCTATTATCTTTTGGTCTTCTATCTTTTTTTAGTTAATCATTTATCTGTGAATATAAACAGAACTTTTGATTTGATCCTGTATAACTTTTTGAATGTTATCCAGAAATAGTAATAGGTTCCTCGTTGATCCGGTGACAGGAGCCAGACGTCACTGCCGTTGTTGTTTCGTTCATCTTCCTCCCCTCCCCTGGTAGTCAAGGACTAGTCTTCCCAACCTGTTGTGTATGTGTTGTGTGTACATTACTGACTGGCTAACTCCCTCTGCCACCCTGGTTTCAGGTATTATTGTTTCTCTCTTAGACCAGGGATTCTCCATCATTGCACTATTGACATTTAGAACCAGATAATTCTCCTGTGCATGTGACTTTCCTGTGTATTTAGAAGGCTTGGTTTCCCTAAACTTTACCCACAGGATAACAGTAGCACCATCACCCCTCAGCTGTGACAACCAAAAATGTTTCCAGTTCCATGTGGCTCCTAGATCCCAGCTGAAAACCATAGCCAATAGTCAGCAGCTACTTTCCTGGTCTCCCTTGCTCCAATCTCCTTACCTCATGTAATGTAATCTTTCTAAGACATACAGCTGATTCTGCCACTCTATTGCTTAGGGAAAAAATCTGGGGGTCCTCAAGAATGTATTAAAAGCACACACTTGAGACCAAGACGGAAGCCTCCTTCACAAAAACTATAAATTGCTGGACTTTCAACTTAGTCAATGGGGAGGAGATGTGCTTCCAGCTGTGCTTTGGTTATATTAGGGAAGATGAATTGAGGATTGTGGAAGAAGGGGGATAAAGCTTAAGAGATCATTCAGCATGTATTAAAATTATCACATTGAAAACTGGGACACAGGACAGCCATAGAATGTATAGGAACGGAAGGCCACAGAAACTATTTTATAGATCAAATTCTGTATGATTCACATATTTCTTAGCAACTTTGGAGGGTACCAGCTGCATATCTGACCTCTAAAATCCCTGAAGGATGTGCTATGGTCTTGGTAAAGTCACTTGCATTCTCTGAGCCTCTCAGTTCTGCTCCCCATTACACTAAGAGTTTGAAATGCCTTCTAATGATCCCTCCACCTTAACCAGAGCCCGAGACCTGAATGGAGACTTCTCAGAGAACTTGGCGCCCCAGCCCCCTTCCTTTCTAGCTTGCTCACTCGGCAAATGACCAGATAGAACACCCTGTGGATCACAGTCCAGGGCCATCACAAGGCTGGCTGCCAGGGACCAGAAAGAAGTGGTGAGAAGGGAAGGACATTACTTGGGAGAATATGCATGTTCACAGCTCTGAGGATTAAAGGCCTGTGTTCTTATCACTGCTGAACAGAGTATTATAAATCCAGTCTTAGAATACCAAATCCCCTTGCGGCTTGGCCGTTGCGAGGGAATATTAAAAAGGCCAGAGACAGAAATAATCAGTTTCCAAATGACACATTGTCAAATAAAGCTTTTCTCACATTGTCCCTTTATTTCCTTTCTCTGGCTCCTTCTCCTGTGCCTGAATATTTTAACATTAAAAAATAGATTAAAATGAGGCCGGGCTGAATGGCATTCGAGGTTTGACTTTTTAGAAGTCTCTCTTGGTGGGATGGTTTGGGGGTGCTTTTTAGTTTTAAACTCTAAAATTTTTCAGTTTTTAAATGTTACATAAACTGGCTGAAGTTACCAGTGTTGGGAAAATAAAGCCAGAACAACAAAGAGAGGTCATAGAAGGTTTCATTAGGAGCCATGTGCATATGGGAGTCAAAAGTAGCACAGTCTTACACCTGTATTCCTCAGGTAAAGTTCAGTTAAGACTTTAGTCTGCTAGATGCTTATTATGAATCTTTTTATGGGCAAACACCACAAATTCAGCTGGATAAACACAACCTCAAATAAAAGTACTGACCAAGGAAGTCATCTCCAAGCTGGGAGGGCTGGGTGAATTGAGCTGCGTAGGTCAGCTTCCCGGGACTGCCACAACCAATTACCACAAACTAGGTGGCTTAAAGCAGAAGAAAATTATTCTTTGTCAGCTCATGAGGCCAGAAATTCAACAGTTAGTTGTCAGCAGAATTCGCTTCTCCTGGAGGCTCTGATGGAGAAGCTTCCCAGCTCGTGATGATCCTTCAGCTTTTCTTGGCTGGTAGATGCATCATTCCACTCTCATCTTTCTTCACATTCACGTGATTGTTTTCTGTGTGTCTCTGTATCCTCTTCTCTTCTCATATGGACACTAGTCATTGAAGTTAGGGTCCAGTGTGACCTAATCTTAAGTAATTATACATGCAGAGACCAAATTTCCAAATAGCGTCTCTCCTTCTGTGATTCCAGATGAGCATGGTTTGGACAAACTGCAGTTAGTGAAAGTATGTTTTAGGCTGAAGAAGCAGGACCTGGAACGGAGAGAGGATCACCCTGTGGGAGAAATCGAACCTTTTCTGTAGTTCTAGGACAGGGCATGGCAGGTAGGACAAGTAAGACTTTTGGGCAACCTAGACAGAAAAAGGAAGTAAGGGCCCTTGAAAATCAGGCTAGGAAGGCAAGACATTATTCTGAGGGCCGTGGGGAGCTGGGCAGGAAGTTGAAGCCAGAGGCTGTAGTAAAAAGATTTGGTTTGGGGTAGGGGAAGAAGGAAGCTGGAGGACTGAGGCTGGCTGACTTTGGTGGCGCCAGGCTCTTTACCCTCATCTCGTATTGCTTCATTTAATCCCTAGCATGACTTTACACATTGAGCTCAACCAGCATCATTTTAAAGGGAGCTTTGTAGAGCCCAAGGAGGGAAAATAATGTAACACGCTTGTCACAGTTAACAGCAAGTAGGGAGGCAGGGAGTTGCATGCCCAGACATGTTTTTCCTGTCACAGCGTTCTGCCCTTGACATCTCCTGCCCTTGCCCTTGTTTGGTTCTGTTGGGAATTTGAGACTTGCTCTCAGTAACTGAACAGGAAGAGCATGCAGTCTGCTGAGAGAGACTGTGGAAGGCAGGTTCCCTCTTGTGCCTCTTCCTGATTCTTTGCCTGACAGCTTGGTGAAATTTTCAGAATCACTCTCGTATCTATCTTACTGGTCACTGTCTCACAGCAATAAATAGTCCCCTACCTAATCAACTGGCTTTTTTTTTTCCAGGACTTTTAACCAGGTCTCCAACTTTGTCTTGGGAAGCCTCAGAGTGAGCACAGCCCAAATTGTATCTGGCATCAGGTCATCTTTGAAGCCAGGCAGATCTCAGTTTCTCATCCCTCAAGCCTTAGCCTCCCTTTAACTTGCATTCAGAAATCCACAGCCTGCTCCTCACGTCTTTTCTTCCCTCCTTGGTGCCCCTCTTGCTCTGCAGTCTTTTCCCCACCAGCAGCATCTGTGTTTGGTCCTGATGTATGCTCAGAGACTGGATGCCATGGCTCTGTTCACCCCGATCGATAGCTCCTGTTTTTCTGCTTGCTTGCCGCTGATAAAGGATGCCTGTAAGGAGGAGGTGTAGACTCTGTAAGAGTGGGTCACGACAGCAGACGGGGCCAGTGTAGAACTATCCATAGGACAATGTCTTCCTGCTTCTGAATCCCACATCTGCTCTCCTTGGGTAGAATGGCCCAGAGGACAGAAATGGTCCCATGGTTTTCTAGGGCTCCTTTGCTTGTGCACAGCACTCTTCAGGTTATAAGGAATGAACTAGCTATTTTACAATTTGCTTTGTACAACAACTCTGTAGGAGCCGTGTTTGAAATTTTCCCTATGTTTCATATTTGCCAAGCACTGATAAGTATTCCACCCCTGTTAACTCACATCTTCACCTCCTTCTACAAGAAAGTTTTTGACTGACATATTTTATATATATTTAACAAATTATACACACCTATACACACACGTGTACATAAATATACATATTTAGTCTATGTTTGATTTGTGTTATTGAGAAAAACCTGCTAGGAGTTCCTGCAGTTGCTTACTGCCAAAGTCAACATAGGGCTTTGGTCCCTGCTCCATTGCTGTCTGCCACCTGGCAACCTCTACCTGCCTCTCCGCACCACAGTAGTGATGACAAATTCTGACTTAGTGAGCTGAATGCCTTGAAAAATGAACAGATAGTTCTCAAATATCACTATAGGCAGCAGGATGGCTGGAAGATGTCAGGTAAACCTATTCTTCTTAGCCTCAGTGGGTGTTATAGAAGTAGTCATTTCCCCCATATAATGATTGAGGGCTAACATCTGTCTTCTTTGTGAAATCCTATAGGGATAGTTACCATGAATTGTCTTAGTCCCCAGTAAAAAATTGCTCAAAGGGAAGCAGTTGACCATATCAATAGAGGTGAAAGAATATGAGTTTTAGAGTTAAAAAAAAAAACACAGAATCAAAATACAAGCACAAAAATGAAGCTCAGGTCTTGGTCTGCTTTTCACCATGTAAGTATCTGAGCCTTTTTCCCTCTGCTTCATCCCAAGGGGGTTCCTTCCAAAATCTGCATGTTACACAGCTGGGATTCAACCAAATAGCCCTCAGTCTCCTGCGAGCCATCATATAAATGAGGGGAAGCCAGAAAACAGATGAAGGCTTCTCTTCTGGTCAGAGGAGGTGTTCCTGGCACGGAGGCTATGAGGAGAGGTTGGAGGAGCCAAACCTTCCACCTACACCCTTGTCCAGTGCCGGGGGAAAACACAAGCATGGTTGGCAAGTGCTATTGCTCTTAAGGAACTCAGAGCAGGTGATTTCATACTTTTTTATGAGTCATTTAAAATATGTTTATAAACACATTAGCTTATTGCAAAGTTATGTACAATGTACAAATTCAAACATTTAGGAGATAGACGTATTAAAGATAAATAAACTTTGGTTCACCATAAACTTCTGATTAAAGAAGCCCAGGAAGGACCTTTTCAATTCACTCCTATATCCACATATTCATTTATTTGTTGACAAATAGTTTTTTAAACATTCATTTAGTCCCAGACCCTTTTTTGAGGGCTAGAAATGTAAACTACCACTGGTTTTGAGAATGAAGAAGTCAGCTATGTGGAAATTAGTTTGATTTAGTGATTATATCTTGTATGTGCAGCAGGAAAAGCCACTGGCTCTTGAGCTCACAGTGATCTCATGCTAAGGATAAGGAGACAAGGTCGAGAGAGCAGAGCAAGCATTCTGGGGTCACTCATGGTGGGAGGCAGAGTCCAGGACCAGATACCTGTGTGAAGCTACATCCCTGACTTCCCAACGTGTAGCAAGCTGGGTTACTTGTACATGGTCATAACCACCATCACTCACTACCATCATTTGCTGCCCATTTCAACCCCATGAAAAAGCAACAGCAGGGCCTCTTACTTATGCTTTGGTGCCTATGCAAATCAAGGCTCAGAGAAGTTGTGTGGTTTGCCCAGGGTCACACAGCATGTAATACAGAAAGCCAAGTTTGGAAGTGGTGTCTGTAGCTCCAAAGCCATGGCCAAAGGTTCCCGATGCTCTGTGAGGCAAACAGGGATTCCGGTGGAGCGTGCTGCAGGGGGAAATTACTTCTGGTATCCCAGTCCAAGGAACACTGGCCCATGCGCTTGCCCTTCTTTCCCGCTCCAGGGTGGCTTCATCGCACTGTTGCTGCTGGTGCTGGTCTTCACGGTGGCCCTGTACGCCCAGCGGCACTGGCAGAAGCGTCGCCGCATCCCCCAGAAGAGCGCAAGCACCGAGGCGACTCACGAGATCCACTACATCCCATCGGTGCTGCTCGGGCCCCAGGCCCGGGAGAGCTTCCGCTCCTCGCGGCTGCAGGCCCACAATTCGGTCATCGGAGTGCCCATCCGGGAGACCCCCATCCTGGATGACTACGACTATGAGGAGGAGGAGGACCCGCCTCGGAGGACCAACCACGTCTCCCGTGAGGATGAGTTTGGCACCCAGGGTCC